>KZ806914.1:277509-297500 GCA_000696205.2 Oncopeltus fasciatus | reverse complement strand
TTGCATAATCGTTCTTTTTTCAATAGTATTCTTCATTTTTCAAACAAATTTTCAATATAATTGTTTGACTGACATGCACTAAACCTGGAATATATAGACAATTTATCTGTTTATACATTCGAGGAAATAAAAATTATTAAAATAATTATATTAAAAAATATATTCGCTTGTATAAGTTATATTCTAATGTATAATACCCATATGGACCGAGATTTTACTTCTTGTAGAGAACATTTTCAGTTAGAAGCGAAGGTCAGCGTCCTTACTCCTCGAAAAGCAAACAAACATCTCATTTCGCGCACTTCTCCATCGTTTGCCCACAAAAACTTGCCCAAATACTCAAACCCACCCGGGTTTTACACCCACACCCACACACACGCGCTTTTGTAAATATATATTGATGTATTTACTTCTTCATTATTTCTTAGCATACGTTCCTCCAAAAAAGCCGTCAACACTGAGTCTAAAAACTTCAAAATTAATTTTTACAATTTTTATAAAGCAACTACTAATTTTTAATGATAAAATGAGAAATAAGACAATTAGAAGAAAGGAAAGAAAGTTAATTAGTAGGGTCAGGATTAAAATTAATTAGGATATAAAATAAATGATTATGAATGGAATAAATACCTGTTTATTGAACACTAATCTTGTCTATTTGTCTAATTTGTTTGAATTTCACACAATAAACCCTCTTACTTCATCCCGAAATGTATTCCAAATTGTGTGCCTCTTCTGAAATCATTAAAGAACTTGATGAGACAAAATAAATTTTTTTCTTTATTGCAAACATAACTGTGTGGAGTGTTAAAAACCTATCGTCTAGTAGGTTGGGTGAGGGAAATTGGGGATGGCATTTTTAAAATATCTTTCATAAAAACTACCTCAATGGCGACACTTCTAAATTCGCTAAAACAAGGATTCTATTACACACTTTGTAAGATATTATTTAATATAGATAGGATAACATCTATCTACGAATTTTAAAAATAATTGGACAAAGTCGACATCGAAGTAGAAATTACGCATATTAGTGCAGAATTGTGTTCAATAAAGTTTTAAAAAGAAAGAAAAAAAGGGGGGAAAAAGTTCTAAAAAACAAAATGAAATGATAGTTTCTGTTATCAAACTTATCTCCTTGGAAGGTCTAAATCTAGAGAAATACGATACAGTGTGACAAGAGCTGACGAAGGGACGATGACAACTCACAAGAACTACCATGAATTTGATAACTTTGCCTTCCTCCATGTCCATGTTATTCTGCAAGCAGAGGATTCCTTCAAAGAGGACGCTCTTCTACCTATAAGATCTCGAAGTAGCTTCATCGGCAGAGAAACAGGTCAGAACGGTGCAATTCTCCCAACAACAGTTTGTTCAGTTTTACACGAATTCAAACTGATCACAGCATTCTAAAAAGCAATTCTTTAGATTACGATTTTTTTTTTAAATTAAGTCATTTTTATTTTGTTTATTGTTGAGATAACACTTTTTCTTTATTGTTTATTGTTGACCGGCCTTTTCTCGGATTTCCAGCAAAGCAGGTGTCATCTCGCACCCCTGAGTAGTGCAGGCCTACTCTGTTCCTCCACTCTGGGCTCGCCTTCTCCACTTTCACTGTTCTCTTCTTCTTCTCTCCCTCGCTTTGTCCGTCATTCCTTCATTATCCTTCACTGCCCACCAGAGGTAGCTGACTTCTCAGTTCCCGGACTTCCCAATACCCCTCAAGATCACATGCTCTCGACGGGCACGCATCGTTCCGCTGTAGCTGCTCAAATTCATTAATACCCTGACTAACCCCCTCCCTTTGGCAGAAATTCATCATTTACATATATAGAAGAACTTTGAAGGGCTTTAAATATTTCAATCGAAAGTAATTGAGATCCTTCAAAGTGTTCGAACTAGTATTTGACAGTTGGTGATATAAAATACATCTCAGTCGTTCGTACCTGTAGGGAATACAATTTGTCTGTGATTACCATCAGATAAATACTGGCTGGCATCCATTAAACGAGTATCTTTAACTGAAAATCCCAGAAAAATGTTTCATCATTCTATTTTTATCTTTCGAGGAATGTTAATTTTAAAATTGGGTGAAAGCATTGGGAAATTCCAACTAAGACGGGGAAAAGATTTCCTTGAATTATAAATTTAATTTTCATAAATTGCATCTATATACAATAACCAGGAGGTAAAAGGAAATTATTTTAATATACAAATTTAAGATGCAGCTGAAAGGGAAATAGTTTACAATATTTTACATAAAAACGTTTGAATTATTGGAACAAGAAAATATTTTTCCCATATTTTATTGAAACCAAAAAATGGTACACAACTAGATAAATTTCTTTAAAATAGATATAAATGCACTTGACCTGTTGCCTTAAAACAATTAATAATTTATATAAAGTTAAATTGTTAAAAATGATTAATAAAAATAAAATATATAATAAAATAATAAATTTAAACCATTTATGCATTACAAAATTATTTTCTTTTATTGTTATAAACCCAATAGCTGTTAAAAAACCGAAACGTTGTTAAATGTTTATATATTGTGCTTTAATTTACCTAAAACTGATGAATTATTACATGACGTTCAATTATTATTTGATCAATTAATGTTTTTTTAGATTCCCAAATATAATTTTTTTTTTTTTTTAAGTCAAGATCTATATTACCATTTTGAGTGATGTTATAAAGTTGATATCTGAATTTCATTTCACCTCTTTATTGTATCACCTGTAAATTGTAAAAAATGTTCACGTAGGCTTCGTCGGTCGTCAGATGTATTTACCATTTCATCTTCCGGGTTGGACCGAGTCAAATTGTTCTTATTTGCCGAGCTTTCGCACATCATGTGATGGCTTCTTCAGGGNAAAAACTCTTTACAACTCTCATTCTCTTTTCAGCCCTGAAGAAGCCATCACATGATGTGCGAAAGCTCGGCAAATAAGAACAATTTGACTCGGTCCAACCCGGAAGATGAAATGGTAAATACAATTGTAAAAAATGTAAAGAAGGGAGAAGGAGATACAGGCCATCAAGGGAAGAAACGCGTCTAGGATGTTAACTATGCCTTCAGAAGGAGCAGTCTGCATTTCCAAAGAGGTCCTCAATGGAGGGTTGTTGCGTATTTCTGGTCTCCAGCAAAGTCAGATATCCGCTGGGTTATTGGAAACAGAAGGATAGAAAGAAAATGTAAAGAAGGGAGAAGGAGATACAAGCCATCAAGGGAAGAAACGCGTCTAGGATGTTAACTATGCCTTCAGAAGGAGCAGTCTGCATTTCCAAAGAGGTCCTCAATGGAGGGTTGTTACGTATTTCTGGTCTCCAGCAAAGTCAGATATCCGCTGGGTTATTGGAAACAGAAGGATAGAAAGAAAAACTGACCGATCCCTACGAATACAATTCGGGAGCCGTTTACTTCAGGATTACACTTCATTATCAACAGATTGTATCCGTAAAATCTCGTGAAGGAAAAACAATTTTTTTTGTTGTTGTCTGAAACGTCTCCCATTCACAACAACAGAAAGGCGGAGAGACGAAAGGAGTGGGTATTTAGACGTATTTACTTGGGGAAGACTGATTGAATCAGCGGAGAGACAAACTACGCAGTTTGCGCAAGTGCGCAGAAATATCTAGGAAAAAGAAGTGGAGGATTCGTCAGCTGATGTTTAGAAACGTCACAATGCTCGTGAATGTGGCCGTCACCTAGTACGCCTCGCGATGCGGGATTGCAACGCTCGCAGAGGAATTCCTCTCGTGGACGGGAAGCGATCGGCCGTAATGGGCTTCCTGCGGAGAAGAGGTCCTGTCTCACTTGGAGGCTCTATTTGGAGGAAGGAGCAGCGTAAATCGAGCAGTCTCATTAAACATGGCAGAGGTAGATAGGTTTCAGGGAAGGAGTTTGTGAGTCGGAGCGTAAAATATGCAACCACTAAACTTATACCTACTCAGTGAGGAGTAAGAGTTGAGAAGCGCAAATGTCTTCCTCATTTGGCGATTTCGTACAAACATTGTAGGGCGAAGACGTTTGACACTTGCATATTACACTTATATTGCCTTATAAACTTTTTTGTAGCATAAATAAAAACGAATATTTAGGCCTTTCTCTAAACCTCCATTCTTTCGTGAGCAATGAAAGGCCTAAATATCAAATTTTATTTTGTATATTTTAAAAATATGAGGTCTCATCCAATACTCAAAATTATATCTTTAAATATTTTCTTAATATGAATATTCTGAAAAATAATAGAGGATACAAATTATATAAAATTGTTGTTTACATACATTTTATTTTATTATTTTTTGCGCAACGCTAATAAGAACGAATATATTACAATTTTAAATTTTGCTCTTCCCTTTAATCCCTCCTCTTACCGATTACCACCAGTGAATTTATTAAATAGTTTTATCATTTAAAAATGGTTAAATACTGGATTTGGTTTCATTGTCCAATTAATTATTAAAATTTATGTATAATTTTGATCGGAACATATTTTTGAGCTTTTCCTAAGCAGGATCAATGAATATGTGTATAATAATAATTATAATAATAAAATACTGCTTTGACAAATTTGAGAAAACTAATCATCTTTTAGAAAATATTCTAATTTCTGGATAATAAAAAAACTGTACAATTTGAAATCCATTCATGAGAAATTATGTAAATGTTTCTATCTATGATTTATAATATCTAAACAGAATTGGCCTACTGCGCTGTGCATTTTGTACGTATAACACGACTGACTGTAGGTTATGAATTATAGCAGTGAGGATTGTGAATTCTCATAGATCCTCCACTACAAAGAGAAATATTGCACACTTATTCCTGTGAAGCAGAGGGGGCAGGAAGAAGCAAAGTACCCTAACGACTGTTTGCGATTGAAAGAGAAAAATAAGTAATGGTCTCCACCACTGGGAGTAGTTTTATGAAGGCCGAGATGCGCTCGGCTTTTGTTCGCGGAGGTTCCTGTAAACATCTCGACGGAAGGTTATCTATCCGCCGTCTTGGAGCTGTAACTCCTCAGTGAAAACTTGCTGCGTTAACTGTTCTCCTCGGCTACTTTTCTAAACTGTATCTACTTTCGACATATTTTTCGAGACCAAGAAATGTTTCAAAATACAGGTAATCTTATATCGAAATTTTAGATCGCTGAACCTAAATTACGTCATTTATAATTCGATAAAACTAAGCTGTAAAGAATAAAAAAATAGATTAAAAAAGTATTAAAACATTTATTATATGATTAAAAAATGAGTTTTAAAACATTTTCTTGTCATTTATAATATTATTTGCAGCTCATAAATTAAAATAACTATAAAATATTTTGCTCCTATAATTATTTGCCTACTGGTGGAGAGTATCAATTAAAATTACATTTCATATTGTGTAAAATAAATGAGAAACGAACACGAAACTCCACAGTTCACACATTAATATTAACGTAGAGTACTTTCAGGGTCAACGAAGCGTTGGTGATGAAGCGATGATGTATCCTCAGTGCTCTAAGTTCGTCGGGTAGAGCTCACGTCGACCGGCTTTGAGCACTGAGGATGAGCCCTAGGCCTTGAAAGTGCTCGCGTTATAATAAACAAAAAAAAAGTAGCAAATCGTTTTTACATGAAGGATGAAATAGTGAGAAACATCGGACCAATAAGAGGGGGGGGAGAGGGTTGCTGAACGTCAAGTATCTGTAGAAAACATTTTTTGTTGCTGAAGGACATTCTGGAAAAATTAATCATGACTCACCAGTGTTCGTTATCTCCTGATAAGTTATTTCGCTTTTAGAACTGCTAGAGAGGCCTAATTTGGGCCCCTAATAATAAACTAATGAATAACTAACGAGACGAGTTTATTAATGTTTAAAATGAGTTTTAAAAGGAATTTGGAAGGAAACCATTAATTTCTCAGTTTGTAATTGTATTTCAAAATTATGTATATAATATAATATATTTAAATTGTAATTATACATAAATAGTTCTTATAAAAGTTTGTTGAATCACACGAAAGAATTATTAATAAATTGAGCTCAGAGATTATGTAGGTCCTTGAGGTTCAGCTGGCTTCTACTAGTGGTTTGGTTTCAAAATTAAACAATTGATAGAATTATTAGCTGTTATTTTTATTTTATCGTAATATTAAGGAAAACCTTTGTTGTAAAAAAAAATCCACAATATTGTTACTTTTGCCGCAAATGAAGAATGAACTTAAAAAGCTACATTTGATGTTTACTACAAATAAAACGGAATTAAATTAAAAAAGGAGAGTTTGTTGACCGTAGATATTATTCTAAGATGATTTTAGTTGGGGTTCGGTCAAGGTAGATCCAAAAAACGCAAATTTAAAAAAATGTATTTTTTAATAAAGGATTGTCTGCCAACGTTTTGGTTTACATTGTAAGCCATCTTCAGGGCTATCATGAAGATGAGAGAGAGGACGTCCTGTCCCTAAGTTCACATTTCCATGACTGAATGGAATTAAATTGACGTTGGCCCGCGCATGGTAGAGATCCTGTTAGAAGAGGATACACTTCTTCGAGCTTCAGTCCAGGACGAAATCAGTATTCCAGAAGTGTTGAGGATCAGGTCAAGTGCGCGGGGAACTGCCGGCCCTGCAAGGCTACTTCTAGCTGTGCAACCAGCATGGGAATGCACTGCAGGCTGAGAAAGTGCATAGACCCCTACTGCATCTTTACTGCAGCTCTTCCTCACTTTGCAGTATGGAATTGTGAACACGATGGCAACTCCCACCCAAATAAAAAAAAAAAATTCCTAACCTAACTTCGCAGAAATAACATAGTTTTAATAAATTATTAACAATATTAATTTATTTGTATAATATTTTTAAAAGGCTTTACCTACCATTAAGATATGAAGTGCTTTGCACAACAATCATGAGAATATAGAATATTTGTACTAGTCATAAATAAATCTGAAGCGACATCGCCTCAATCTTACTCATAAATGTAGAGTGTTTTCCAGTTTGAATTGATAAATCCCAAACACTGTTTTATTAATCTGGACTGATTTAATGGAAATTAACCCAAAATATATGCTTAAATATTAGATAATGATATATACACATACATCATATGTACGAGAAATGCAAGGGAATAGAATAAAAAAATCTTACTATCTCAGCCGTGACTCGAACCCGGGTCTCCAGTTGGGTTCAAGTACCGGCTGAGGTAGCAAAAATTTTTAAATTCTATTCATTGTATTTCTTGTATAAAATTAATGTGGTATTAAATAACATAACTAAAATAAGTATTTAAAAAAATAAATGCATCATTTGTTTATTTATACATATATAAATTGAATTTTTTGGTAAAATGTATGAAGTATGTCTGACTAAAATTACAAGAACAAACCATTCCTTCTTTTTAAAAAAACTCTGGAGAGGTTTCCTAAAATTAATAAGTATTAAGTGGATTGTCACTAGAAGAATTAAAAATAAAATGGTGAAGTTACTATCAATGTCTACTCTTGAAAATTGAAAGTAAATACATTTACTTTACAAAGTGATCTGTCAAATCTGATATCTCTCCCGGTGCCATGAGTGTTTGGAACTGGTAAGGAGTCTATCTATTGTAATCCTCTTCTTCCAAAACTCCAAGTTGGGCAACGAGGAATTAGAAAAAGAGTGAACTTAAGTGATCACTAAATGTTGTTTGAGGATGAATGAAAAAATATTTGAAGTCGAATCCACACTCTGAATTAGAAGTGCAACTTCGTTTTCCACGTATTCTGCTCAATATTTTAATTTTGTATATTTCTTCAAAAAAATTTAGTTGTAAAAATTTAAATATAACTTAGGATATGAGAGACTAGAGTTGTAGTCTAATGGTTAGTGGGTCCCATTTTACTTAATGACTGTCACACCCACTACTATAAGTGGTGACTGTGATCCTCACAGGAACAGTGATCTCACGACAGTCACCCTCTGGAGAAACCGCCCCTTCTCTTCTTCCTTTTGTAAATTCACCGAAACGCAAGTCAAAACAAGTCAAATTCGCATTCTCTCTATTGTCTTGGTCACGGGTGATGTGTTCGCCGAACAAGCTGATACATTCCTATGCAAATGTAATGCATACGGAATCAGTCTGAGCGCAAATCCTCTATCACTTAGTATCACTGATCACGGTCAGAAATATCACTGTGATCGGGCTAATATGTCCTTCCTAGCTCACGGTTAATGCATCAAATTTTATTATAAAGTCAAGAATACAGCTCAATATTACATTATGATTCTTATTTTTCAATCCAGTTAAATTAAACATACATTCGTCTGTTTTCTATTTACAATGCGCACACAATCTAGACTTTTCTAAGTAATAAATAGGTAAATACACATTAATAACTTCACTCAAATAAATATAAATCTAACAAAAGTTTGTCTTTATCTATTATATTTCATATAAATTAAAAATTTATTTTAACTTTGAAAAAGTTAATTACATCCAATAAATAATAAATTTTTCGCTCTTAAGTATGAAATAGCTAATGTATGTTATGTATAAATTATTTACATCAAATAAAAAAATATATATGTATCTTTCTTTTATTCTGGATATTACAGGAATATTTATTATCTATTTAAGGATTATAGAGACGTAGAATTTCCTGTTTGAAGGAAGATCGGTTTCGGTGTCAATACAACATCTTCAGGCACTACAAAGTGTTGCCGAAATACGGTTCTCCCCTCCACTGTATCCCAAGCACTGACCATTACTTTGTTTGAGTCCCTGGGCAGAAGAAAAACAACCTCTAAATCATCCCTAAAAATTAGTTTTTATTAACATAATTTATTACTCTATTTTCAATTTAGGAAAGTTCAAAAAATAAACATAATGTGATAATCGAATACCTGAAGTAATTACGACTTTTCTTGTTCCTTTTAATATGTCTCCTTGTTTTTTTAAATAATTTTATTTCAATAAATCTACTTTCCTACATGGTTCTTTGTAGAGAGACTGAAGCGCTTCCGCGGAATCTTAGTGAAGTGACGACATCAACAAAGAGAAGGATGTAGAGATCCTTCTCTTGCCGCGATACCCGACATGCAAGCCGGACTAGAACAGTTAAATAGAACCAGTTCAAGTGAATCAACGACTATTAAGTAGCAGCTACTCAAGTGACCTGCTAGAGATAAGATCTCAGAGACCCCTGCAAGTAGAGAGGAGTAGCAGTGACTGGCGGTCGGTGATTGCTATCAGCACAGTCCTGTCGCCGATGCATTGACCTCTATTGTATTCTGATCACAGGAGTGCTTCACTGAGTAGTTCTTGTCAAACTAGTTCTTGTCAACTGTAGAGTGCTGCATTCAGAAGAGCAAGGCTATCTCTGACTCTGCAGAAGAATGCACAGCTCTAAGCAAGCTACGCCTCATGAATTCTAATGGCTAAATGAAATTATTAGACTTCTAGTGCATTCCAAAGGAATCCACCAATTACTCTTGTTCTCATGACAGACTTTTTGCAATATTTTATCCAATCCTATCAAAATGACACCGAAAATATTACTCATCAAAGTCTACAAATATATATATAGTAAACAAGAACAAATGGGAGAAAGAGTGTAGTGAACATACTAAAAGTGTAAAATTTTCGGGGAGAATTCTCGCCCTTCGCCAGTCTCTCTTTACTCATCACCGACAAAGGGCGAGAAGTCACCGAAAATTTTACTCTTTGTAATTTTTTTTTTTGTGTGTGTTCACTGCACTCTTTATCCCACCTGTTTTTGTTTTCTATATATGTGTGTGTGTGTTAGATTTAACTGGCTCAATAAGGTGAGTTGTCTGCACAACATTTAAAATTTTTAAAATGGGCGTATTCAAGTTTATCGTCNACACACACACACATATATATATATATATATACATACATACATACATACATAAATTCGTGCTTGTTTACGTGTTCAACTCTCTACAGGCCATAGTTAACTTAAACATTTAGTTTTCCTTAATGAAATTCGGAAAAGTCATTATTAAATGCAAAACAAAAGTCTATTTAGTTTTTTCAAAAGGAGAGTTTGTTGACCGTAGATATTATTCTAAGATGATTTTAGTTGGGGTTCATGACTGATGGAAATGTGAACTTAGGGACAGGACGTCCTCTCTCATCTTCATGATAGCCCTGAAGATGGCTTACAATGTAAGCCGAAACGTTGGCAGATAATCCTTTATTAAAAAGTACATTTTTTAAATTTGTGTTTTTTGGATCTACCTTGACCGAACCCCAACTAAAATCACCTTAGAAGTCTATTTAGTATTGAGCGAAATCGAACCAATAGGAAAGAGGCATTATCTGTTGTTTCAAGAATGATTAAATTCCGTCTGTTTGGTCCAGCTCATAATTTTCAAATTAGAAATATTAAACTCAATGCAAATTTGTTTGCTAAAAAGTCAATATGTTAGCAGTTACATGACAATATTGAGCAATAAGGATTGGAAGAACTGATGAACCTAAAATTTTAATTTAACCGTTTAGAAACTGCAATAATCAGCTTCATTAGTGTATTTATTCTTATCATTATTGAACTAAAAGGAAAAATACTCAGATTAATACTTCCTACAATTAAAAACTACCTGAAGTATATCTGTCACTGCCTTATAAATAGTGAAGCACTAAGTTGCTATATACAACTACATAAACTACACGTGGTACTGCCTTATCAATATTGCTTGCAAGAGAACCAGCTGAAGTATACGTGTCACTGCCTTATCAATAGCACAGCCGAAATGTCCGAGTGGACAACACAGATCGCATTCAGGGCACGACTGATATATCAATTAGCAGAGCGTTAATTGGCTATCAGGTGGCGGACGTCACGCGGGCTGATTATGGCGAATATGTGATAATATCTGAAGTACGTGCGTGGCGATTCATGTTGTGTGTGGGCTATGATGGACATCTGAAGGAGCATTCCTAACCTTCTCACGACTACCTCATTGTCTCCTCTCAGATAACAGTGACATGCCGCCAACTACTTCTCTTCTCGACCTGTTCTAATTCTGACACGGTAATCAATTCAGCTCGGGTACTTGACTAAAAAGAACGGTTTTAAGCCTGTTTGATGCTTAAGTACAAACTGACGTACTACTTTCGTATATGTATTTTAAAACTATCTAACTTCGACATTAGACTTGAAATACAAAAAAGAACCTGCATTATCTGAGCGGATTTCCCATGTTTCATTAGAGATAGATATAAGGGCAAATGTTGAAATTTAATTTCCAAGCCATAGAGAACACCGAGCGTAATGTCCACTGAAGCTCGCTCTAGACTAGCCTGGAGAGGAAAGTGGGGGGGGAGGTGCTCATCCATCTTTGTTACTTTTGTAAATTTCATTCTTAATGAGTTTTCTCTTGTAAAACATGTTTTAATTACTTTTTTGGAACTAAAAAAAGGAAGATATGAATTAGAACGAAGAAATTCGGTTTCCCTCTCAACCAACCCCATTCACTCTTTTCGTTTCGACCGAAAATGAATTACTGTCTTTAGGATGAAATGACTAAATAGCGAATTCTGTTTCTATATTTTAGAAATATTAGTTCAAGACCATCAGTCGAAATTACATTCATAATTATAAAATTAGTTATTGAATTACACTTTCCACTTTATTTTCTCTATGCTATTTTTTTTTTTTTTTTTTGCAATGTCAATAATAACAAAGATATTAAGATTTAAATGCTTTTCTGTCTTCCTCTGAACCTTACCATCCCCCAAGCACATCCACTAAATAAACCAAATTTTTTATTCGATTTCCTTTATATTAGTCAATACTTAATAGTAGTGGAGGCTTGGCTAAAAGAGTATATTTGTACAGTTATTAATTTATAGTAACTACTATTGTCGGCAAAAGTCATTAGACCAAAATTGGTCGAAAAATTGATTTACTAATTACAAACAATAAAATTTTTATGAAAAAGCAAACAATTCAAAAATAAATTTTAGTATACATCTGAGTTTGAGCTCTTCTTGTACCTTTCCCACTGGAGTAGCTTAAGGCTAGTCTTTGTGATTCACACTTAACCTCAATGCATTATCCAGCTTATTTTATCAAATTTGAAATTTACTCTTATTCATGTCCATCTTTAATTCAACGTGGAAAACGTGCTTAGTTTGCGACGCTGCAGGACGAGTCAAGATTGTACTTCATCATAGAAAATTGAAGTTTGTAATGTATCGTCAATGGAAGAATGTTCTCCTTAGCAAACTTAGAGACCTTATTTGTCCAAATAAACGTATGAATTACTATTGAGTGTAACCTAGTGTCGGTAAATAACTTGATGAAGAAGGGGAAGGGGCAAGAAGGAGATGGCTGCGAACCCGAGTGACTCAGTGATCCACTGACTCTGTTCTCGGTGGGCATTGTGGTGAAGTGCGGGTCTCGGGTCGTGTCTCCCTTCGAATACAGATCAGGATAGACTTTCCCCAAGGAGGACAGTGTTGTCTGTGGTGGGCACTTGACAACGAGAGGGGCCATCTCCCGCCCCCGCGCTTTCCACAGCCTTTCCCGCTCTACTTGACAAGGAGGTTGTATCCCTGGTGCGATATGACGTCATGCTCACGGGGAGATCGAGATCGAAGTAACAAGATGTCATCAAGAGCAACCTGTCTCTCAACTTTAATTTATCGACAGAAAATCTTCCTCAAAGTCACAGAAATTTATATTGTTACAGGTTTTTTAAAAAAAAATACAAATATATTTCACAGTATTGTAAAATAGAATCAGGTGGAATGACTGAATCATTTCCATTAACGGGTAGATATGTCACTTAGATTGTCACAAATACTTGTACGAACTATCAAAAGAATCTGCGTGAACTAAATTGTTAACTCAACTTTTATACAATGTAGATTTTAATAAGAAAAATTACTGATTTCGTTTTAAAAACTTAAAAAGACATGGAATAGGATCGGCCTCTGATCTTGAATTTATGCCAAAAATGAGTGGGAAAAGAAGGGCATATATATAAATATTAAAATAATTATACAATTTGAAAATATATGACTGCAAAAGTTTTTTTAGAAAAATACATAACTTTCAACAAATTTCCCCAAAAGAAATCAAGCTAATCACGTTGGCAAACTTTTGATAAATTTCTTCGATTCTTCATCATTTCCACATAGGAGAATCTATAAATGTATTACGTTCAAAACTTACACTTGTGTTTGAGTGTGAGTGAAATACCATTCCCAACCAGGCCTAGCGGGTTTTTATTATTTAGATATTTAAAATATCCTAAAACTGTATGTGACTAATTATGGAAATTTGGAGACAACAAGCCAATTAATTCGGAGTGCGGAACTCTGAAACATTCAAAACAAATGTTGGCCTCGCGACGTTAAATAACAGGAATGTGTTCAGCCAGAACTTAATAAGGCATTCTGAAAGGAATTAGCATTTAAAAGAGGCAGTGTGTCTTAGAGAATGGGGTCAGCGGGTTTTTCGAGAAATAGCACATCCCTGGCAGACAGAGCTTCAGCACTCACGCGTATACAAGTACTGGAGTGCTTCTGGGAATACCCAGCCCATTGGAGTGGGCAACGACACTGTGTACTGACTACACTTATCTACAGTGTGAATTAACTTCATCAGTCATCAGATATCTTCCGGCTTTTTAATATCCGGCAGCAGGAGTGATTTTATTTTATTATATTTTATATTGCTTAAATTAAAAACTAAAATATCAAAAGATAGTCAAATATCGTCAAAAGACGCATAACGGATAGCGTCATTGGTTATACCATAATTAGTCATAATTAGTTTATTTTCCGTTTGGGAAATCTGCTAAGCGGCGAACAATGTTCATAAATTATCAAGACGTTATGACTACCTGAATTATCAATAATGTACATATATATATATTATTCTTATCATTATTGAACTANGTATGTATGTATGTATGTATGTATTAACTTATACAAATATATATAAATGCAAATTAATATAAGATTTTATTGAATACATAAATTTAATATTTATAATTCCAAATTAAAATCAAAATTAACTTAAGCTAGTTGTTATTTATTGTTATAAAAATTAAATCTAGTGTATTTCAGTAAATAGTTTGTTTCCAGAGAAGTATATAAAATTGTATACCCAATTGTGCAAGAAGCATGATTATCGCAAGCTTGTTCTAATATTTTGAAATTTGGTAATACATAGGCATTTTTTGGGACAAAATAAAGTTCTAAAATAAATTCTTCCTCATTTTGTTTCATGATAGGTATTTTTGACCCATTTTTAATAATGTCTACATCAAAATGTCTGAAACACAAATTATATTTTCGTGTAAGCTTTCACCTTCCTGTAATACTTTTGCTCATCCTGTGTCCGAGCACACACACACACACAAAAACCTGTATAAAACACATCCTATTTCCTGTATCTCGTCACTGCACCGAGCGAAGTAGAAGATGGTATTGTCGCGAACAATACAAATAAAAGCCATCGAGTATTTCGAAGCTGTCAGCACGTAACCCACATTCAAAGAGACGCACATCTTCAGGGGGGGACTTCGATTTCCCTTCTCTAGCGGATAATTCAAATTGTGAAGTGATTATTGTTGCAATCAATTCAACTGTTCCATTTCAACATTTTGAACTTTTAGTTATAATCATTTTGGTGCATATTAGAGTAAATATTACAGCCATTAGTTGTAAGGAAGATGGAAAACAGTAAATAACTAATATAAACTCACAAGTTGATAAAGACAACTATATGACAAAGATTGTAGAGGCTGACTATAGAGGAGGCCTATGTAGAAGGTGCTGTTGAATTTTCCTAGATACATTTACAAATTAAAAAAAATTGCCGGAGAAAGTCATGTTGCAGGTGCAGAAAAACATGTTGCGGACGTGTTTATTTCTGGTAGTAGGTAGGTCCTAGGACGTCACGAGCGATAAGGTACATAAATTCGCTAAAATCCAGGGGGAACACCTGCGGGCTACCTCGCGTCTATGAAGTTACAAGCGATGAGGTAGAAAATTCGCTAAAATATCTATGAACTCACTCACCTGTAGAAAATTCGCTCCTATGATGTCACAAGCGATGGGGTTGACATTGAGTGTTGGCGGGAAGCCTTGGGTGGTGCTATCTTCATCCAAAGAGGTAGTCTTAGAAATAAGAATTTTTGGCGGGAAACCATAGTGTTTGTGTGGCCCAGAAACCTCTTATTCGCCCTCCTCTACTATATTCTAATTTAGTTCCAATGAACAACAATAACAAAGATGACAATAGTGCATCATGTAGAACATTTCATTTCACATATCTACAGCTTTGTATATTTTTTTCAGTAGATCAGTCGAAAGAAGGACGATTTGTTTTTTCCAAAATTAGAATCTGCGATCTTCCTCAGTAAAGTTTTTCTCTAATTTCCCATTAAATTGATATTTTATTATTCGAGTTCAATTAACAATCACGTAGTGTAGGAGGCTAGGCAAACCCTCATAGCAGATCTGTTCTGCACGACCATGACAGTGAATGGCCCTGAACTTGGTTCTCTGCCAACATGTGGAGGCCTTTGACACAGAGATATTACTCACTAATACTGATTGTATTTGATTCTTATCATAAATAAGTTTGTCACTTTTATCCATAAATAAATAATTAAGTCGCATCATCTTTTAACGTTTCAAGACACGTAGATTACGACTCTGAAATTTTAAAAATTCAGGCGTCTTTCTTCCGCCGACTGCCTCTAAGTCTAGCGTGCTCTGTTAAAGCACAGTAAAAAAGAAATTTCAAGTACCTACAAACTTATTTCTAAAAGTCGCAGATGAAAAAATAAATTTGTATGCACATCGACACGAATATCTTTATTGTCGAACTAAAGGAGAAGAGTCAAAGAAAAAACATTCTCTCATATAAAGAATATTATATATACATATATNGTGTTAGCAAAATCTCAAGATCATGGAGCCTATTCCAAACACCCAGAGTCAGTAGGCTCATTGCTCAGATCCTTTGACTAAGGAACCAACCCAGTAAATATGTATATATATGTATGTATATATGTATATATATTTATATGATTGTGTATGTGTGAGTTGTAAAATTCTGCAGGCCAGTTTTCAGTTCAGGCTACGTTTGTTATTTGACCAAATCGTACTGAAACGTGTGACGGCTGACAATTCTCAATCCTGGTGATATTCAACGACATTGAACAATTAGAACTGGGGATTTATCTAAAATTAGTCACTTTTATTAGTTTTAATTCTGAATAAAATTTAGCTTGTCGTTTTAAAATACAAAAAGAATAACTTGGATCTTTATTGTTCAAATAGAAACAGTAGAATTCCCTCAATTCATACGCCTTTGCATCCATGTAAAGTTATATGCAAATATTTCGTATCTTCTGAGCTCTGGAATTCGCATTGTTTGAAATCAGTTATGTGTGAGTGACATGGAAGTTAATTTGAATCATCGTCCATATTATTTTCATCGATAGATTGTGAAAAACATTATTGCGTCATAATTGATGTAAAATAGAAATTGCTAAATAAAAATTGTTTTATAAAAAACCTATCTTTAAAAAGAATGTTGCTTGCAGGGTTGAATGGCCACCAACATCAGCCCAGCTCCAGTCTTTGCTAGTTTATATTTTCGCCATCAAACAAATTCCTCGGTTCGCCATCAAACAAATTCATCTTTGATGATGCGCCATACGAATGCAATCTCGTCAGTATACACACACACATACACTTACGTCACACAAAAATGGGTTATTTCTGAAAAAGAATACATATGAAGAGTACAGTGCTCAGTACGAATAATTTTCCCAAACAATTCAGGCAGAGTTACATGTGCATTTTTAAGCAATTACTCTCGAAAAGCAAATCGGACAAGGCAGGCAGCCCTGAGTGTGGCTTCATCAGGTGCGCAATTAGCTCTGTCGCAATTCATACAACAGCTGATTACTCAGCAGGGCAAAGTTAGTCAGTTGGGTGTTGCAAGCCAGCAGTGGGAGAGCAAGTGTACCAAATCTACAAGGCCTTGCCAGTGGTTTCTGCAGAGGTTGGCGTACGAGGAGAGCGTTATCAAGTTCTTATCGTGCACTTCATCGCTTCCTTATCAGTAATCTGAGAGTTAAGTCGATAACCCACATATCCCTGAACCTCCAACATTTTCGCCATTGCAGTAGGATTCCCGATGTGATCGCGAAATCGGAGGAGACAAACTTGGGGGACGCGAATAGTAACATTATTTCCTTCTCTTACATCATACTTAGTTTAAATTTAAAATTATATTGGGATAGCAAAATTATGTTATAAATTTCTAAAAAATCGAAGCATAAAACTTCATATACTTTAAAGGATGGCTTAAGCAAAAGTTTTGCTAATTTTTTGTTGTGAAAATTTATATTTTATATTGAAAAAATAAAACTGTAAATTTATGGTAGGACTCATAAATAGGCTTAGAGAAAACCCGTCGATTTTTTCAAATGTATCGAACAGTCAGGAATAAGATTTCATATTTGAGATTATCACATAAATAGTAAATAACAATAAAATTACAGGATAGGGAATAGTTCTTAAAAAATGTTTTTCTTTTGTAGTTTTGGAAAAATTGTTTAGAGAAATAGAAATTATTCCCGTTGGTAGCATAAGAAAAATTTCAAGAGGTGTTCACTGACCCTACATTCGAGAAGTTGCTGAGAAAGACAGACAGAGAGGTATTAGGCGTGTTATCAAAAGGGGCTGAAGTCGGCACTCTGGAAAACATAGGGGGGAGGGTTTACAGGGTGGTTAAGTAACAATTGTAACGTTAATATCTTCCTAATTTTAATTTAAAGCAGGGTAAATCAGTCAGCTGGTGAAAGGTGGAGGGTTAGGGTTGCTATGGGAGATCTCGCTGCTGAAAGGCGTTCGGCTAAGATTGCCGTGGAATATAAACAGTGTCACCTCTCCAGTGTCATGAGTGTCAGCCATGAGTGACAAGAGTCATGGAATATTTCAGGAGTTGCGCACCGTACCTGGAGGCCGGATTGCGTCTCATTGTGTTAGCAAGAGACAAGTCGTCAATCTGTAGAACAGTGCAGGACATGACCTTCCTCGTGTGTTACTCGTGTTTCCCCCCGCGTGGCCGAGAAGAAAGGGGGGGGGGTCGAAATGCCCACCCCTACTATTGTTTCATCAAATAAGTCCTTCAACAAGGGGCTTTAACCTTACTCAGCAAAATTATAACAGTGCTTACTCAGGGAAAAACATTGTTTTGTTTTTTTTGTTTAATATCTGAATCCTTAATTCCTTCACAAAAAGTTACTCATTCTTCTGAGCCAAAACAATTAAAGTTTTGTTAAAGTTAATTATGTGATGATGTAAATTAGAGTTATGTGATGATGGCCCATCCATGAGATAATCTTTCCAGTCTCATGATTTTGAGAAAGATAACAGCTGACATAGCCCTGACTTGTTTGTTGTGGTGCTACATTGCTCAGCCAAGGTTATGACTTGGGGTCAATTTTATCTCGGCTCATCTCCAGTCTTTTTCAGTTCGCACTTACAGCTTCTTTTCTCCTTTTGCACCCTTAGATTCTCCTCATAACCTTGCAGCAATTGTTTTATTGCCCCTAATTATAGTTATTAACTTGGTTTCCGCTGCTCTTCTGTCCGACACAAACAACCACAATACTACAGAAAAGCGACTATTTCTATGTACTTCACGTTGTTACTATTTAGGTATGTGACTGTAGCCATACCATATATATATATATATATGAACTCAACCTCTTGAGTTCACTTGGCCAGACCTTAGAGATCTGTACCTGACTTACGCACACATATTTCAATACACGTTCTGAAAGTTTTTTCAGGAACAGGGTGATCGGTCATGCACCGAACCCCAATTAACCTTGGAGAACAAGTGATTTTCTGTAAGGGTTTACTCTCTCAGATGAGCTTTCACCTATAGACTGACAGAGCAGANGGTCTTTAGTAATTTTATTAACACTTCAAAGCGTTTTGCATGATCAATTATCAATAATTCTAGATTTTAATATCAAATCTAAAAGGCTGTTAAGTAATTCAACAATACTTGCTGGAAATAAAAAAAAGAAGAGGGCCATTTTCCACGGTGTATAAGGGCAGACGTGCCCATTCAGCCAGGTCTGTGGGACACACAAGAATGCGGGGAAATTCGCTGAGAAAGGCCCCAGACTGAGGAGGCGTTTCCTGGAAGGACTGTTTACTATGCAGCTAGAGAGGGTCCACACCCCCCCTGATTAGCTGGAGGGGAGTCAGTCACCCTTACCGCGCGACTCCCGAACGCTCTGCTGACCTTGGCTCTCCAGACATAATGGGCAGTCTTCTGGTGGCGACCTTTCGTCTCCAGCAACAGTTCTCTCCCAACGAAAATCAAGCTATTCACCTTCATTCCAAGATGAGATTTTTGTAAAATGCAAAATGATTTTTGGCCGCCAGGGTAACTAAGGGTATCCTTTCGATGTCTCGCAATCCTGGAGCTATGGGTTTAATTCCCACACAGGGCAAGCTTTTATCAATAAATAATAGCTTGTCCTGAGGCCTGAATGTTATTAAGAATGGGATGGCAACCTGTAGATAGCCCCTCTCTCTACAAACCTACTTATATATATATATATAATTGATGAGGAGAAAGAGGGGAGATAGAGAAAGGTGTTAGGTTGTGATCGCTCTACAAGTGGCACAAATTATGAACACAGTAACTATTTAAATATCCGAATTATTATAAATTAATGAAGTCCAGGGGTTATGTTTATGGACTATAACCCAAGGACAGATAGAGGCCTCAAGTTCAATACTCAAAGTTCTTTTGTTTGTGGTCTTATGTTTGTAATGACCATTAGGAATCATGGTGTTTTCCATAGAAAACTGAGGTCTAATTGGTCTCCATTCATAAATACGAAAAACCCAAGTGTCTGAAATGTGTGATAGCCACGCACCTTTTTTTTTTTTTTTTTTTTTTTTTTTTTTTTTTTTTTTTTTTTTTTTTTTTTTTTT
>KZ806914.1:257976-268954 GCA_000696205.2 Oncopeltus fasciatus | reverse complement strand
CCTGACACAACTACACCAATTTGACACGGTCCAACCCGGAAGAAGAAACGATAAATATTACAGTACTTACTTGCTGTTCTAAACAAATAAAATTAGAATTGTATTATAGTATGACAGCGTGTAGTAGTTAATCAATGAAGAAGTTGAAGTTAATTGAAGAAATGGGTTACACTAAAGTTTTACATATATATATATATATATATATATATACATCCGCATACATATCACTCTATACATGTGTACAATCTATAAGTGAGGAAATTTTAAAATGAAGAAATAAAATTCAGTTCAGGTTTCTTTAACGGATGCAAAACCGTTTTTTTTAGTGTGTTTTTAACAGCTGAACCAGCGAAAAGAAGAGGAGATAAAAATTTAAAAGTTTATTATCTTTCTTATTGTTATATACATCCGCATACATATCACTCTATACATGTGTACAATCTATAAGTGAGGAGATTTTAAAATGAAGAAATAAAATTCAGTTCAGGTTTCTTTAACGGATGCAAAACCGTTTTTTTTAGTGTGTGTTTTTAACAGCTGAAATAGCGAAAAGAAGAGGAGATAAAAATTTAAAAGTTTATTATCTTTCTTATTGTTATTTTTAAAAATGTATAATATTTACCATTTCATCTTCCGGGTTGGACCGNCATCTGACGACCGACGAAGCCTACGTGAACAAAATGTATAATATGTTATTTGTTAAAAATACAGTTTCCTTATATTTATAATAGTTTTCGAAAATCACATATTAGGGATAATGTTTATGTATAGCAATACTAAATTTGGAAAAGGGTTTCTTTTGTTAACTGTTGAAATAATTATTTTTTCCTAAAATCAAATGAATGGATATGGTGTTTAATAGGAAACCAAAATATATTGATGTAATGTCTTCCATATTATTGGCATTAATAATTTATTGAGTTTGACAGTGGTAAAACTTTAATTTCTAACTGTTATGTTACTCCATTTAAAAAAATATGAAAAACGCATATCAAGGCATAAAAATAAAAATGTATCGTTGTGGTCTTTTCCACACTCTTCACATCTGAACATTCCACAGCCAGGTTCTGAATAAGTACATTTTACTCTCGCTTAAACATCTATAGTGTTTCCATCTGAGTGGCGTCATTGGTCACCTTCTCTCCTCATGTGATTGTCATTTTTACTATTCATTATTATCAAATTACAGAATGTATTTATTTTTAACAGCGGGCAATATGTAAATAAAGGGAAAAAAAACTGCTACTCCTATTCTATATGACGAGCGCTGAGTCGGAGCGCCATCTTTGAAGACTCGACACCCTCTCCAATGTCGGCATGATCACGACTCAACAATTAACCGTCCGACAGTCCTCCGAAGAACCACGAATACATCATTCCCTAGCCAATGGCGGACTTGTCAGGAATACCACGTCATTGAGGATGTCCGGAACTGTGGTTTCCCCCTCTACATCACCGTCCCCCCTGAAGAATCAGTCCAGCAGGACCTTCAAGAAGTGATACGAAAATCCTTCTTGGTTATTTTTGGGATTTACCTGATTGACATATCCTTTGCCTATTTCTTATTTATATTCTATAAAGCATAACAGGAGCAAATTTGAGAATTGAGATAATATAGAATTATTTATCATGACTGGAAACTAAAGGGTACAGCTCTCTGTACGGACCTTATGTAGAACATGGATTTAAGCCACGGATGAAGAAGAGCGTCATGCTATCTACATCGGTATCTAGACACGAATTTTTAAAAATTTTAACAGATCGTCAACATGCTCGATTAGAGAAGCTATTGCACATTTATATATATTCTTTTTTTGGTTGACTTAGAGGTCTGAGGGACCTTCATGCGCATTCGGATACAGGTTGGGGTAGTGATTGGTCCTCCCCACCTCTATTTATCATTGAGAACCTTAAGAGATTTTCTGTAAGGGTTGTTCACCTAATGGGTAGTCACTAGTAGACTGTCGGATCCAGTTGAGCCTCTTAATACTCTGCTCAGAGGCTCAGAAGCGACGCTTAAGACTTTGGAGGGGGCAAGTCGAGGAATTATGCAATACATAAGTGTGGCTGCCTTTACAGGGAATCGAGACACGCACGCTAACCACTGCACCATAGCTGCCCCCTTCGTATATTTGTATTAGTACGCACGTTTCTCACTAGTTTTAAGACGCATCAAGATGACACAAGGTGACGGACGAGCAGTCTGCGTTGGCCCAGAACGTCAGCAACTCCTAAATCGACGGTACCATTCCTCAAGGTCGAGTGAGATTCGCGTGCAGATTCTCTGATTTCCCTAAACAACAGGTCAGCTGGTGACCCAGTATTCACTCTTTCCACAACTTGAACATTCGCTTGTTTACTACGAGGAAGGGTTTATCGTTTGTTATTTATACGATTGTAGATAGCTGATTTATTTATTGGAAAACAAGCTATTCACTTTGGTGTTGTAACTATACTTATTAACTTAGTTTATTCATTATCCTGCTCTTGAGACTAATAATTTTAATAAACAAGGAGGCCATCTTTAATACCAACAATATATATATTTTATTCTTCACATGAAACTACAAGAGACGTTTCAGCTCACTCCTAGCCATCTTCAGTCCTATTACGATATATATATATATATATATCCTATACACAACAGTTCCTAAAAATCTGTTAGACATGCACTGCATAAGAGTATTATACCCACTTTTGATGTATTTCTCATTCCTGGATACTTAGTCATTAGCCCCATTAGTGAAACATTGTTCACTAAATGATCTAGATAGAATCATTATTTTTAGTATCCTTCCTTCTAGTATCTAGGTCACCTGATTTTGGCAAATTAAAATAGTTCTATTCAGAATAAATGACTTTTTAAACAAATTATTTAATCAAGCACAAAATATCAATGTACTATGTTCCATTTATATTTTGTTCACAGGCCAACATGCCAGGCCCAGTAATGGTTGATAGGAATGAGCCAAGTCGATGCATATAATATTGGCTACCCCACTGCCCTCGATATTATTATTCAATTTTTTACATTCATTACAAAACAAAATAATGAAAAATTAGACACATTTATATAAAAAACAAAAGAAATTATTATATGAAAAAATTCACATAGTCAATACTCATATACATTTCCACTTATATCCATATACATACATTACATATACTCAAATAGATAAATATACATCCACATATATATGAGAGAAGATCTACTAGTAACTGAAGTATTTTTACTCTTCTAACTGTAAATTTATTTTCCACAAAAGTAAGAAAATGTTTCAAATGCTGAACTCTTGTCTTTTTTTTTTTAATGTTAAAAAATTGATTTCTAAAATATACTTATGGCAAAACAAAAATTTACCAGCAGACCTCTCAAGGCAGAAGCGATGCTAACCCGCACGACATTTAGTTATGCTCCACACGGCATCGAGCACTACTTACTGTTAAATTCTCTGGTGAAGAAGGATGGATTCCGCGGGAAGTCTGGCTCTTCATAACGGAGCATGCAGTGAGCTATGTCTAGAGAGCGAGGGTGCCGCCAGCGAGGTAAGGGAATTCGCTACGGCGTCTAATTACCACGTCATCAGGGCTTTGTTGGCGGGACTCAGACAATGCGAAAGACTTGTCTCGGTTGCCACGTACTCGGCCACTTCTCGAGAGAAGACTCCACGAGCAAGAAGAGTACCTCAGAATGTGGGGGATTAGCTAGGCGCGAATCTCCTTTTTCCAGAGAGGTCCCACACCAAAGGATGTCCATCTTAGTAATCACAACACTAATTATGACATCAGTCATTGTGGTTTCTTTTGTTTTCTAATCGATTTCTCAAGGGATGTAGCTTTTGAGGCCGTACTTATTTTTACAAAAACTTTTCGACAATTGTTTTCCGATCATACATAATGAACAGTATAAATAACATCCACTAGTTTGGAAGACGGGTTTTCCAATCATTAAACCCTTTTGCAATCAGTGAAATCATTTTTTCCGTTTGTTCTATCTCAAAGTTGTTTACAAATATAGAATGTATGCCATTCAAATTCTGATAAGTAACTTCTTAATTTCTGATAAGTTCTGATAATAAATAACAAAAATGTATTCTTATTTTGTTTTCGGTTGAATGATATATTTAGACTAGAGATTATTTACTTTGATGTATTTGGAGTTCTAGAGCACTGAAAATCTTCAAGCCGGGATTTTAGGGGTAACGGAGGTTAGTATAAGGGAAGTTTTTACATATGGCAGAAATTCTCGAATGAAATTGATGAAAATAGTTCAATATTTCAAAATATCTGTCAGTTTCATTAATATATATTAATATAAATGATGTGATAAACAATTTTATCATTTATACATATATATATCAAAGTTTGTAGAAAACAATTCCACCACATAGGAGCTGTATAATCTAATTATATTTCCCATGTTTTATATAAGATAAATATATAGAAAAGAGTAAATAGTGATATTTAACTTACAATCTTCAGATCTCTCATAAAATACTCATTCTTCTAATTAAATTTTAATCATGAAGTAATTATTTCGGAAATTTTCTATGAACAGTCTAAAAACATTGTTTCCAAAAATTTTTATTTCCAATTAAAGTAATGCATAATTTAAAAATCTTTTTTTTTCTAATATTTTAAAAAATGTGAAGAATAGCCTATTACTTTAAATTAAATTTTTAATTGCCTATCTGAAGATGCGTTTTAAATTCAAATGAAACGATTCGATCTCACTCTGTTTCTCCGTGTTAACAATATAATTTCAAAAATACGAAAATGTTTTGATGAAAAACTCTCAATTCAATGATTAGAAGTGGTCCATTTAAAGTTTATAAAGCGAATTAATACATATTATTTTATATATTTATTCTCCCTCATCTTACTTTAAGGTATTTATTAATAGCTTGTGTTTTATCAGCTTCACAATTGACGCCATCAGTGCTGTTTTCTAAGCGCCACTGATACCAACAGATAACCAATGTAACGTAATGTTATCAGACAGTTAACATTAACCCAAGCCCTAAGTTGAATGGCGCACTCGCTAAATGCTGGGGGGGAGGGGGGGATTAGGTCTCCATTGAGAGTGGCAACATTCCTGGGAAGGTGCCCTCCCCTCTTTCTCCTTCTTGCCTTCCATGGTAAGACTCCGGAGGGCAGAAACCAAAGGCCGAGTAAAGCGTCTCTTGAGGGTCTGACAAGAAATGTCCTGCGAACGCCTTCGTCAAGGATAACACGAGTTAGTTCCTTCGTCCGCCGCTAATCTCACAATCTGCTGAACATGAAGGGAGGTCTCCATTAAGAGTCACAACATTCCTGGAGAGGTGCCATCCTCTCTTTCTTCTTCTTGCCGTCCATGGTAAGACTCCGGAGGGCAGAAACCAAAGACAGAGTAATATGTCTCTTGAGGGTCAAGAAATGTCCTGCGAACGCCTTCGTGAAGGATAACATGAGTTATTCTAAGATGATTTTAGTTGGGGTTCGGTAAAGGTAGATCCAAAAAAACACAAATTTAAAAAATGTATTTTTTAATAAAGGATTATCTGCCGACGTTTCGGCTTACATTGTAAGCCATCTTTAGGGCTAAAGAAATACAATGTCATGAGAATACAATAATATTTGAAATTAGTATAATAGAGAATTATAATATAATGTGATATCAAGAGTATGAATGTAGAAAGCTATGTAAGACAATTAAAAGTTTATGAAAACAATTTGAAAACGTNCTTCTTGCCGTCCATAGTAAGACTCCGGAGGGCAGAAACCAAAGGCCGAGTAAAGCGTCTCTTGAGGGTCTGACAAGAAATGTCCTGCGAACGCCTTCGTCAAGGATAACACGAGTTAGTTCCTTCGTCCGCCGATAATCTCACAATCTGCTGAACATGAAGGAAGGTCTCCATTAAGAGTCACAACATTCCTGGAGAGGTGCCATCCTCTCTTTCTTCTTCTTGCCGTCCATGGTAAGACTCCGGAGGGCAGAAACCACAGACAGAGTAATGTGTCTCTTGAGGGTCAAGAAATGTCCTGCGAACGCCTTCGTGAAGGATAACATGAGTTATTCTAAGATGATTTTAGTTTGGGTTCGGTAAAGGTAGATCCAAAAAAACACAAATTTAAAAAATGTATTTTTTAATAAAGGATTATCTGCCGAGGTTTCGGCTTACATTGTAAGCCATCTTTAGGGCTGTAGAAATACAATGTCATGAGAATAAAATAATATTTGAAATTAGTATAATAGAGAATTATAATATAATGTGATATCAAGAGTATGAATGTAGAAAGCTATGTAAGACAATTAAAAGTTTATGAAAACAATTTGAAAAAGAACCAATTTAAAAAAACATGCAAACAAACAACTTATTGACAAGAAAAAAAATTGAAATATCATTAAAGCAGTAATTTGCCACACCTACCTATCATGAAGATGAGAGAGGACGTCCTGTCCCTAAGTTCACATTTCCATGACTAAACAATATAAATTTTACTTTTTTCAGAGCGAAAAAGTAAAAGGAGTGGGGGTAGCAGGTACAAGGCAGGCGGAAGGTGTAAATGGAAAGCGGCCTGTTACAAGAGAGGGCAATAAAAGGTCAAAGGAAAAAAAGGAAAGGGTATTATTGGGAATAAGTGACTTTGGAACTGGGAAAAATGTTTTGACAGGTTTATTGAGACGGAGGGCTGATGGTTTTTAGAATGTTTTAAAATGTTATGTTTTTATAATATGAGTTAGTTCCTTCGTCCGCTGCTAATCTTACAATCTGCTGAACATGAAGGAAGGACTCCATTGCTTCGAAATATATTCATAAATCTGTATACAATATCAGTAATATTACCATTCATATAATATAATAAAATATATATGTTAAAAATACATTTTTTAAATTTGTGTTTTTGGATCTACCTTGACCGAACCCCAACTAAAATCATCTAAGAACATATAATATAATTTTGAGTAATAAAATGAACGCGTATTATGAACTGTATATATTTACTTAATCAAATAATAACGTTTTTACTTATTATTATAAATTTGAGCACTAGTAGTTTAAGCTATTTTTAATATTATTATCAATGAACTTATACAAATGTCTGCGAAAATAGATTTTATGCTAGTACTGTCAGTTGTAGTAAACAATTGAGTTCGAACATAAATAAGTGTAGTGTCTCACAATTAGGTCTGGTAATATTTACTTATACCTCTTATTTTTCTGAATTATAATAATTTCACCTCCAACACTTACTTAATAACACCATATTACAAAGATCTGCGACATAAAAATCGTATCAAATTAAATAAGTGATTTTTATTGAGTTTTCATAAGGGATAATATTGTTTATATTTTTTCTTCAATAAGGAGCCTTAAAGCGTTACGTCTATACAATGGCATTGAGTATGCTGCCAAGTTCCTCTTGGACACACTGTTCACTTGAAACAATTGTACAGATACCTTGAATTGCTTTTAAACAAACTCTGCTATTCAGATCACAAATGGACACTATCTGATGATATAAAAGTGGTTTTAAAATCTATTTTAATTAAATTTAAATCACCTCAAACACATATATAATCTGTAAGCACTCCAGCTACTACAATTATAGCAGATCTTCTATAACTAAGTGACGAAACAGTTTACAGACCAAATAGGTCTAATATGTAATTTTCTAAAGCTTACATAAAACATTTATCAAGGAACATTGACGAATGTAGCAGAAGTGTGTATCACTTCCCCATTTCTTATTCCTCCCCAGAGCATGGTGTTCATGCATTTACACTTGTTGTTCTCTACGCCATTTACTTCCTGAAACGAAACATGAATACTTTAGGCTAATTTGCAAAAAAAAAAAAGAAAAAAAAGGTAAATCTTTGGAATCTTGAAGCAGTTTTCTTTGAAAATTGGAAAACAGAGGGAACAGCCATAGCAAATTTATTACTTCATTTGCAGAACTCAAGTGTGTAAAATTTAAGAAATACAAAAAGACCAAAATAATATATAAAATTAGATCAGGGAATTAGGGAAGTAGGAAATGTTGTGTCGAGGGAAGATGGCTGTCTTCTCGGCTCAGAGCTGTCAACGTGGTAACGTACTCTCTTGCATTCCTGAAGCGACCCCGGCAGTTATCTCATGTACCAATCCTCGGCTTATCACCAATAATAATGATCAAAACTGGTATTAAACTGAATCCCTACGACTGGTAACTAATTTGCATCAAGTTAATGTAAAGTATGCTGACTGGGATCGGTGTTTGCATTCTACAGAAAGCCCGCTTTTGGCGGGAAACACCAGCTGACCGTCAGTAAATGAAGACATCCTTGTAGAGCGGGTGTCGTCCGATGTTGAGGAAGCGAGACTCGGCGCCCCAGCCTCACGTCCGAACAGTTCCGCACGGACACATTTCAGACACTGTCACCGAACTCCAGGGAAGAAGGCCAGGGCGCTAAGTACATCCCATACTTAACTCTCAACTTCCTTAGGTAATTGTTAGGATTTCTGTGTAAGCTCTCAGTTTATGTATTATATGAATAACCCCCCAAACTTCAAAATCTAAAAACTGTGACAAATGTCGCTTTTCACCTCGTTCTTCTCCTTAGCCCACAGTCCCAAACAATTGTGTACAACATGTATACAGTTATATTGTATTAATTGTCCTTTATACATTTTAAAAATTTCAAAAAAAAATATAATTAAATCTAAAAAATTAAAGAATTTATCGGGAATAAAAGTTAAAATATGTGATATGAACAAAAAAAAATTAAATAAATCGAAAATATGTATAACTATAGTTTTAAAGAATATCACTAAAGTCCATAAAGGCTGGATATTTTTTGAAAATGGCAAACAATGTTAAAATGGATTTATCCTCATTTACAAAACTTCAACCACCTGAGCAAAAAATTCATTTAACAAACAGAAAATCAATATCATATAAAATACACAAAATAAATATTGGAGTAATAGTTACTGCCTTCGAATTCCACTAAAACCCTTCTGTTACGAGAGAGTGAAAGAAGGAAGAAGAGTGCTTCACTAGAGGTCTGCTGTCAGTACCTCTTTCCAGTCAGCTGATTTAGAGAAATATGGTCCCTAATCAGGAATATTGGCACCTGAGTCATTTACCCTGGGATATCGCCATGTACCTGAAGGTTATGGGTGCCCTCACTTGTGTGTGCAGCTGAATACCTCGGAATACACAGAACGCAGCTGAGAAGAACAGTTTGTTTGGTTTGACTGGGAATGTAACCAAGGACACGACAAGGAGCCAGGCAGAAGTTTTGCCGGAGGAACACGAAATCTTCAGACGTAGCTTGGATTACATCGAAAGTGGAAAACAATCTCAGTATCTTACAATGGTACAAGGCCAGTCGACACTTGTTAGGAAACTGATCTGTCCAGACAGAGGATCAAGAATGATGTCACTACTAGATCTACAGAGAAATTTGAACAATAAATTCACCCGAAAACCTTAATACCTCCGTGCATATAGTAATTACAATATTAAAAGAAAACATTGAAATAACCTTCTCTTTGTTAGAATATTTTCTTAATGATCCTACATTTACATTCAACACATTAGAAAAAGAATCATTGACATTTTAAAATCCTGATACAAAGATTTATTTCTTTAAAAAGTTAATAGTTCAAAATCAATTAATTTGTTGTTTCTCTAAACCTCTGTCATTCGAATATTTATTTCACGTTGGTATTATGACGCCATTTTTGAAAGATTTCTTCAATTACTCAAGACGCTGTTTTGAACAAGATAAAAATATAATCCAATGTGTGTATATATATATATATATAAACAATACTCTAGCGTCTGAAATGTTTAAAGTAATAAAGTCAGAATATAAATCATAATAAGAATGGAATATTAATTATTGTTGGATTATAATTAGAATTTTTTCTTAAAAGCCATGTTGAAAATAATATAATCCAGTTAGCCAATGAAAAAAAAAAANATACACATTCTTGCCTAAATCCAAAACCCTCAGAATAATCGCAAAAGCTCCCTATTACGTATCCAATTCATTCCTTCACCACGATTTAAATATCTCTTTTGTTCAGGACCTCATTTTCTCCCACTTTTTCTTTTTCCCAGCAAACTGCCATATCATCCTAATCCACTAGCACAAATCTTGTCTTCCAGCTCCATCCCCGACAACCCTCCCCGTCAACTTAAACGAAAATGGCTTCGTCCCCTCCTGGGAACATTGTTTATAATAAATTAGAGCATCGGTCACCTTCTAATGCGATTTATGTTATTTTATTTGTTAATAAAATTACAAAACATTTTTTATTAACAACATGTAATAAATAAATAAAAAGTTAAAAATAAAAAGTGGCCATAAAAAAAAAAAAAAAAAATCTTTGTGAAGTCACGTATTTTTATAAATGAAATTGAAAAATTTTCTATTTGTATTATGGAAACTCTATTACTGTGTGTCATTAAAACTGAATTAGGAAATTGTTATATGTAGTTCAAAAAATTAAACTTTTTTGCTAATTTTTTAGTGCAAGGGAACAGAATAAAAAATAAAAAATCTAACTGTCCCAGCTAGGACTCGGACCTGGATCTCCTGCTATTCGGGCCGGTGCATTTGCCAATTTTGCTACCGGGACCAGTCTGATATGTTATTAAATTCCCCGTTCTAGTGTCGAAAGTCCGACCTTTTTGGCGATTTTTTTAATGTTGTTCACGTAGGCTTCCACAGTCATCAGATGTATGTAAAGTTTTTTCCGGGTTGGACCGTGTAAAGTTTTGATGGTTGCCGAGCTTTCGCACATCTTGTGATGGCTTCTTCAGGGCTGAATAGAGAATGAGAGCTGTCTTCAAATCCAGGGGTATTTATACCCGGCGCTGTCCGGTCCTTGGGCGAAGCCTGTCTTCCCATTGGTTGATCCTGTTTTCCTGCTCGCTGATTGGCTGGATCCTCTTATCGATTGGTTGGACCCTCTTATCGATTGGTTGGACCCTCTTATCGATT
>KZ806914.1:214231-230200 GCA_000696205.2 Oncopeltus fasciatus | reverse complement strand
AATTATTACTATTATAAATAATATATAATTATTAGTTTTACAGTTATTAACATAACTATTATTATTTATATATATTTATTAAAATATTTAGTGCTACTAGAGGATATCTATTTGTTTGCAGGCGAAGATGTTGCGAGGGCCATTCCTCATCTTCCTTGTGTGCCTACCTTCTGGCCTCACACAAAACCTAGCGGACATCGACCAATTCGGTAAGTGTCTCTCTCTTCTGCGAGATCCTGTACTATCTGTATAACCTAACCTTTCTCACATACAAACAACGAGGGTTTCTCTTCAAACAGACATAACTTACTTAGATTTCAAAAGGATGGAATAGTTACATATGTCATACACAATTGTTTTATCATATGTTTGAGGCCTCCAGCGGTCTAATAGTTTGTTTGGTTTCACGAGAACATTAAGGGTTAAGATATGGTGGAAATCCAAAGAATTGTATATTTGATTTAAATACTTTATGATGTCCCTCGGAAAGGATATATGTAGTAGAATCAGGGCCCTCAAGAGAGACACATCCGATTGGGATCCATCCCTCATAATTATCAAATTCTCATGTCATTCTCATCCCTCTCATAAGATGATTCTCAATAAATTGGATTACCAAGTCACATTATATTTTCTTCTTTATCACTAATTGACTTTATGTAATTTTGTATAAAAGTGAAAATTTATCCATATACCTATTTAGTATACAGGTTCCATAAAACAACAAATAAATGTGTGTTACATATTCTTAATCACGTATTTGTAAAGGAACTCCAAAGAGGGTTACCCCAGGCAGAGCTCCACCCAACTTCTTTCCCGAGCCTCCATCTCGTCCTCCACTTCTTCTATCATCTCCCATTACTTACACCAGATCAGAGCTCAAGCCAATAATAGTCGTGGTAATAGGTATTAGTTTTGTATCAGCAGTTTTCTCTTAGTGGATATATATATTCAGGTGGTTTGTGTGTGTAGAATCTAACATCCGTAATTTTTAAAATGATGAAATGGAATTAAGTATTTATACTCTTTTGCAAACTGTTGGATGAGTTTGTTAATGGCTGCTTTCAGTCATGTTTCGGGGAGGCTTTAGAGGGATATATTCGTTAATATTAGCATAAAGAGAAAACGCTATAATATATGTTATAAGCAAAATAGCTCATATCATGGCTTACCGCAAAGTGAGGATGCAAAACCAACATTTGTAAGATTGTCTAGAACTCTGTGTTAAAGTTCGCGCATCAAACAACAATGATTTTTATTTTACTTCTTACCTTATTCTATAGGGACATATAATGATGAATATATTTTAAAATTTTGTTCTTATTTTTTGGAAATTAAATTATGTTTTCTTTTTCCAAAGGCAGATTCACTTATAAATTACCCATTCTCTTTTATATAAAGAACTAAAAATTCAATTTTTTACTATCCTCTTCTTATTTTTTTGCCACAGAATCCTTGCTCTTCAGCCCTAAGAATTACAGCGAACATCACAAGACAGGTCTTGAGCGATGTCCTGTCACGGGTTATTAGTTCGCAAATGGGGGGACAGGTAGCGTTACTGTCATTACAGAGACAGCACCCCTAGCGGATATGTCGAAAACTATTGTCTCCTGCCTAAACAGAGATAAGGTGGACCTTGCCAAGAGGCAAGGCTTCAGCAAATTACGATTTGTCATTCCTTCTCATCCGCCACAAACAGCATATTCTTCCTGAATTAATTTTCTTCGATGATTCTCCTGAATAATGCATAATTCTCCTCAGGAAATTCACTCAATAAAATGGTTTGAGCAGCTATACTCTTCCAACATCTTTCATCATAAACCATACTAGCAGATTTCCCCTAAGAAATGAAACTATTCTTAAAGGTTCAATGAAGTGGCTTCTTCGTTTGTTGTCAAAGAATTCTATACAAATACTATTATATTCTGTTCGCGCTGTAGTGTTCAAACTTTTAAAACAAGTAAATCTAATTTGGAATGGTATTCGTAAAATAACCATTATATTCATTATTATTTAACTAATATTTAGTATAATATAATATTTCTATTATTATTATTATAGGAATGAAATATTTTGCATTGGTTTGACATGCTAAAAGTCCTATGTAGTTTGACCTATATCAGCTCAACAGCTACTCATCGTAGTTAACTGTCACCCTTTTCGTGGGGTTTTTCCCATCGGTGAGTTGTCACCAATAAATGGATATATAGGTGGATGCTATATATTCGTAAATACAGCTTTGGCAGTTGAATGCCGTGCGTGGGAAGTAATGTAATGCACACGCACTCTGTTGAAAAAGTATAGAAATAAGCTTCCCAAAAAGTTTTGTTTTCGAACCTCATTACCATACAATTTATTATATATAATGAAACACTCGCGGCTGCAATATATATTGTAAATATACAGGTGGGATAAAAGTGTAGTGAATATTAACATAAAAAGAAAAAATTACAAAGATTAAAACCATCTAACTACTTTAGCCGTGACTTGAACCCGGATCTCCTGCTTTCCGGGCAAGTATGCTAACCATTACACCACCTAGACAATTTCTTCTAGTCTCCGCAATTACTTCGAGTCTAACCTCCGAGACAGACGAATATATTGTCTTATGCTCGAAGGAGCTAACATTGTCGGCTATCTGTTAGACTCTCGTTTTTATTTCCTTGATTTCTTTCTTACTTTATTTTTTTTAAATGCTGATTTTAGTTGTGGTATTCAATCCCACGTTTATTTTATACAATAAATGCAAGGGAGTAAAATAAAAAAAATCTTAATACCTCAGCCGGGACTCGAACCCGGGTCTCTTACTTTCTGGGCAAGTATGTGCTGACTTCTACACCACCGAGGCTAGCGTTGAGGTTACCATATTTGCCCGGAAAGCAGACGACCCGGGTTTGAGTCCCGGCTGAAGTAGTAAGATGTTAAAATTCTATTCCCTTAAAAAAAAAGTAAAATCAGTATTTAAAAACAAAGATTAAAATTTTCGGGGAGATTTCCCTCTTTGTAATTTTTTGTTTTAGTGTGTTCGCTACATTTTGTCTCACCTGTTCTTATTTATAATATATATACACTAATTTAAACAAAAAAAAGAAAATGCTCATGAAATATTATTCTTAAAAACTTAAAGTGAATTAGTTTATTGAACTAGTTATTTGTTTCCTTGAATTCAGTGATCTTTATCTTTTTTTTTTTTTTAATTATCTTCTCTTCTTCAGAGTTCTACCATAAAAAGGCTTACTTCCAAAAATAATGCTTGTAGGAGATGTTGATACTTTACGTAAGGCAATGTGTAGTAGATTCGCCAGTGGATGTCCTGGATGTAGATGGCCTGAAGATGACACGGACATCCAGGCGGGCCGAGTTGTAGGTCACTGGACCAGACCACCTCCGGCTTCTGATACCCAGGCCGTCTATGGAAGATGTNATTATAAATAATATATAATTATTAGTTTTACAGTTATTAACATAACTATTATTATTTATATATATTTATTAAAATATTTAGTGCTACTAGAGGATATCTATTTGTTTGCAGGCGAAGATGTTGCGAGGGCCATTCCTCATCTTCCTTGTGTGCCTACCTTCTGGCCTCACACAAAACCTAGCGGACATCGACCAATTCGGTAAGTGTCTCTCTCTTCTGCGAGATCCTGTACTATCTGTATAACCTAACCTTTCTCACATACAAACAACGAGGGTTTCTCTTCAAACAGACATAACTTACTTAGATTTCAAAAGGATGGAATAGTTACATATGTCATACACAATTGTTTTATCATATGTTTGAGGCCTCCAGCGGTCTAATAGTTTGTTTGGTTTCACGAGAACATTAAGGGTTAAGATATGGTGGAAATCCAAAGAATTGTATATTTGATTTAAATACTTTATGATGTCCCTCGGAAAGGATATATGTAGTAGAATCAGGGCCCTCAAGAGAGACACATCCGATTGGGATCCATCCCTCATAACTATCAAATTCTCATGTCATTCTCATCCCTCTCATAAGATGATTCTTAATAAATTGGATTACCAAGTCACATTATATTTTCTTCTTTATCACTAATTGACTTTATGTAATTTTGTATAAAAGTGAAAATTTATCCATATACCTATTTAGTATACAGGTTCCATAAAACAACAAATAAATGTGTGTTACATATTCTTAATCACGTATTTGTAAAGGAACTCCAAAGAGGGTTACCCCAGGCAGAGCTCCACCCAACTTCTTTCCCGAGCCTCCATCTCGTCCTCCACTTCTTCTATCATCTCCCATTACTTACACCAGATCAGAGCTCAAGCCAATAATAGTCGTGGTAATAGGTATTAGTTTTGTATCAGCAGTTTTCTCTTAGTGGATATATATATTCAGGTGGTTTGTGTGTGTAGAATCTAACATCCGTAATTTTTAAAATGATGAAATGGAATTAAGTATTTATACTCTTTTGCAAACTGTTGGATGAGTTCGTTAATGGCTGCTTTCAGTCATGTTTTGGGGAGGCTTTAGAGGGATATATTCGTTAATATTAGCATAAAGAGAAAACGCTATAATATATGTTATAAGCAAAATAGCTCATATCATGGCTTACCGCAAAGTGAGGATGCAAAACCAACATTTGTAAGATTGTCTAGAACTCTGTGTTAAAGTTCGCATTGATAAGTATTCCTAGGTGTCGGGAAATTCGCTAGAGTCACACGAATGCCTTGTTTGCTCCACAAGGGCGCAGAAATTCCACCCTTCTTTAATATGTACAGAGAGAAAAATCTGCTTGGTTTGCGAAGTTTCCGCGTTATGGACTTTTCTTGAAAACATGTTGCCAATCTCTTTACATACAAATCCTCCACGGAGTCAAATAGAGGGGGCTATAGAGACTCCGCCGCTGAGAATTAGTATTCTGCTGGCGGCGAGACTCGATTGTAATGTCTGCGTAGAAGACTATCGATACCTGCCATCTTAATAGCTAACGGAGGGCGTGCGTTCGCGATCGTGATAATCACAGATACAGTGACGCTCGACCTTTCTCTTAACCGATCCAACTTATAAGGAGCAATGTTCTGCCCATTGAGGTTTGTAAGGAATTTAGTATTTAAGCATCTTTTTTTGGGTCCACATAATGGTTGTAATCGATCATAATCGATAATGAAGAATATTATTAGTATTGCATTAGTAATTGGTTGGTGATAAATGTATTTTTCTATGTACTTTTCCCCTAAGAGTTTAAGATTCTAATAATTATATATATTAGAATATATTTTTGAATATAGAATTTATTTTTGAAAGTATTCCTTTTGTGTTGAAATCTAATTAGGGAGAAGGGGGTTTAGGTGGGGAACAAAATTTATAAGCGTAATATCTTCGGTGATATTTCAGTTTTGAAAAGGTTCATGTAACATAAAAGGTGAAAAATTCTTTCTAGAGTCTAAATCATATAGAAATTTCATAATAAACGCTGATAAAGAAAGATATTTACGAATGTAACTACGGTGGTTGAGCGTTTTCCGCAGTTTTCCGCATCGGCCAGTCTAAATCAAAGCATATTTTGTCATTTACTCTTATCTGTGTTAAACTTTAATCGAACATGGGAAATCCGCTCAATTTACCCACCTCCTGCGGGACGGACTTCCGTCTGATCTTGGGCAGGACGAATGCTCCGATTAGAGGGAACTCTGACGTCAGATGAGTGAGGCCGAGTTAATAGTGCTCTATTCAGCTCTATCTCTATGTGGCGACTGTCATCCTTGAAGGGCGGGTGTGCGCCGAATCCTGGCCCACAAAAAACCGGTCCACCCCCCACCCCCCACACACAGGACCGTTACGGTATTTTGCCTGTTTTTGGTCCTCGAACCCACTGCCACTGTTCTCAAAGTTCGTTCTTAGATCCCTTCTTTTATCTCTGCAAAAGAGTCTAAATGAAGTGTGATGCCCCTCTGATCAAATCTGCTAGATCTTGTCTCAGATTAGGGATTTTAAAAACATTTGTCAACTTTAAAATATAATATATTTTCTATTTTTATATGTAATTCTTCTATGAAAAGCCTTATCAATAAATACTCTAATTGCTACACAAAGGTTATTTCCAGGTTTTCCTAGAATAGTTTGTAATATAGTATATTTCCATGAAATTTCCAAGTACGTTGTAAAATATATAGATACTTATATAGGCATAAGGAAAATATGTGAGTTGAATATGTTTGAAAATAAAAGTAGATAATATTTGGAACAAATTAGAAATAAACAGAAATATGAGACATAAAATTAATTCTACTAAAGTATTAGATGTTTTTTGTTGGGGTAAAAACTTACACATTTTTTAAAATTTGAATTTTTTTGGATCTACCTTGTCCAAACCCCAACAAAAAACATCTAATAATTGAATAAACGATTGATCTGATATCTACGGCTGAAAAACTCTCCATTCCTATTCTATTGTAAACTATTTACAATACAATATCGTAGAACATAATATTAAACACACCATAAAGTATACGTATATAAATGAAGCCAAAAGAAATATAGTTGTAAGACAATACTATTAAGAAAATCAAGCTATTCACATTGGTCCCATAACGCGGCTTTTGAAAAATTTATGCTGATCTTTACAAATCCTACATTAGAAAACCTAAAAATATGATCCATTACACATTTTATATATATATGTGTGTGTGTGTGCAAGAGAGAGAGTGTGTGTTTGTTTCTATGTGAGAGCCTGTCTGTATACTCTTAGAGTCCACACATTTTAAAATTACGAAACCGACTTCCGTTTTTAAGCTTACCGTTGGATGAGTGTTGTAAAAAAATGCAAAATTAACACACAAGTATTAACATATTACCTGAGAAAAGTATTTTTTCAAAGTCATTTCGAGAACTGAGTTTGTCCACTTATTTTTTTAATGTAAAAAGAAATAAAACTTCGATATTTAGGTAGCGTCATTGCAAATCTTTGGAAGAATTAATTTTGGAAGAGCTGTAGAATTTAGAGAAAGACCAACATATACATTTATATACACATAGACGCAAACATAAAACTTTGAGAGGAACGTATTTTTGTAATGTGTAAGTATTAAAGATTTAGGAAAGAATGTCAACTGTGACGACACATGAATTAGCTTGCGGGAAATGCGCTAAAAGTCAAGTGAACCTATAAAACTTAATTTGTTTTAGAGAATGTTGACGTTTTGCAGGCAGGCGACTAGCCTCGAGCGATGAGCTGAACGACGGAGGCGGAGGTGGGAGGTTTCAATGCCCTGGAGCAGGTTTCCACGCGGACCCCTCGAGTTGCACCTCCTTCTACAGGTGTGTGGAGTTCGGCAAACTGACCTCCTTCCGTTTCTCCTGCGGACCGGGGACTGTCTACGATCCTGCAGCTGCAACTTGTGTGCATCCGTCAACCTCCTCTCGCCCGGAGTGCAAGCAAGGTAGTCATTTACAGTGAATTGTAACTTTGCGGATTAAGTAATTACAGTTTTTTTTTTTTTTTGTTTTCAAAATTCATAAACATAAATAAAATTTCACCCCTGATCAATGATGTACACAAACAGTTGTTCTGTCACTTCTACTCGAAGTAGAAGAAAGAAATTTCTCCGTGAAACACACAAGGAATCTTCAGAGAACGAAGCAAATGGTAGACGAGGCGAGGTCTGGAGTCTACGGTCGATATATTTCTCAGTCAAACTCTTTCCATTTTACCTGGGAAATATATACACCTCACTATCTACTGGTTTTTTTTTGTTTGTTTTTTTTTGTTTTTCTGCTTGTTTTTTTTTTTTTTTTTTTTTTTGTTTTTTTAAATAATGAAATCAAATTCGGTGTTCTTTTTCGCAAAGCGTTAAAAGATTTCATTAATGGCTGAAATCAGTCGTTGGGGAGATTGAAAGGTTGGGGGGAGATTAATTTTCATATCTTCATTATTTTTAGGGTTACGAAAAGAAAGTTTAGAACTAAGTAGATGAAAAATGTAATTTTAAAATATTTATATTCGATAATATTTATTTTTAAAAAACATAAATTAAGAAAGACCTTTAAGAATTTAATTTCTTATGATGGTTTGGCCCTCTTATTTTTATTCATTGAAACCAAATTCGATATAGGTGTAAAATGTTATTTTCTAAAGTTTAAAATCTATAACATTTTTTTTATAAATCGAATATAAGGGAAGACATATTTGCTAATGTAGCTAAGATAGGTGAGCGTTTCTCCTTATCTTCCCGGCCATTCTAAAGCAAACTTTAAAGGATTTACTTTTTACTCTCACTACTCGCTCCGGCTTTTAAATTATATTTCCTCATTTGCCCTTATATTATGTATCTTTAATGAAGCATGGAAAATCTGCTTAGACCACGCACATCCTGCTTGATATACTTATATTTATTAATATTATAAGTGAAGCAAAGACAAACTAGCATTAGACACATACGATCTTTTATGGCTGCAGTCTCTGCTAAATTATATCGCTCATAATGTGGCTGGGATCAGTTTTTGTGATAGCACAAGGTGATTTCTGTTAGGGAGAGATATACACAGTCGTATTATAAGTTCCATGACCATTCTCCCCTGTTCAGCCTTCGATAACCTCGACCCGAAGAATTTTTTTCGACATAAGATAAGATTTGGAAATTCATCACATATGAACTTTAGTTTTTAATAAAGCCTCTTAAGTAGCCTTCGCAATGTTATTAGGCTATAAAATTACTCTTTATTTGAATTAATTTTCTACTTTTACTTTATTTTTTACAGGGATTGAACAAGAAAATCAAATTTCACCTCAACCTGTTGAGCAACATCAACCAGATTATTCTCAAAACCCACAACCTCTTTACCCTCAATACCCTGACCAGATTAACTATCCTCAACAATACCCAGTAGAGGCACAAAATCCCCAACAAACACATTACCCTGAACAGCAATATCCGGGACAAACGCAAGAACTACAACAACCACCTCAACAAGTACTCACTCCGCAAAGACCGACATATCCTGAACAGCCTAGTGAGCAATACCCAATGGGCTCTTTCCCACAAGAACCAGATTTTCCTGAAGGATCTCAATACCCGACGGCAGCAAACTACCCAGGAGTTTCTCAAACGTCTCAGGAATCTGCCCCAGAGCAGGTAAATCCTTCTCAGGTGTCTCAACAAACAAGACCGGAAGGTAACAAAAGTGACCGCCTTGGGTCAGGCCAATGTGCTGGCGACGGTTTCTTTGGAGTTGCAGGGAACTGCAGAGCTTTCTACAGATGCGTGAATAATGGCCAGGGGGGCTTTATCAAATATGATTTTCAATGCGCTTCTGGAACAGTTTGGGATCAAATTAATGAAGCTTGTAATCATGCATGGGCCGTTTCAAGGAGTGATTGCAAACAAAACAGCAATGTCCCTCAATCTATTTCAAATTCGATGCAAGCAGATATTCAAAAGCCACTGAAACCTTCACAAACGTCAAATCAACAACAGCCGTCTCAGCACCCACAACCTCAGAATCCAATTACCTCTCCACAGCAGCCTTACCCCCAACCAACCACTGAGCAGTCATTTGTCCAACCAATCCCAGAGCCCCCTCAACAACCTCAGCAACCACCGCTGCAATTAACAGAATCTACTCTCCAACAATCACAAACTCCACAGTCAGGAATACAGCCAGGAATTTCTGAACAACCAGGACTAATCCTACCTCCGCAATCTTCTATTTCTGCTCAGCAACCAAGTAACCAAAAACCAACATCACCACAATCGCCTTCAACCCCTCAAAATCAACAAGAATTTCATCAAAATAATGAAAAACTAGAAAGTGGTAAAATTCAATCAGGTGAATGTAGAAGTAATGGATTCTATGGAATTAGTGGTGATTGCAGAGCATTTTACAGATGCGTTAATAATGGTTTAGGTGGTTTTACAAAATACAGCTTTCAATGTGCGTCGGGTACCGTTTGGGACGAAATTAATGAGGTCTGTAATCACCCATGGGCTGTCAGCAGACCAGATTGTGGAAGTGGAGTCCAAGGACCAAGTGGAATTGACAGTGGAAATCAATTACCAGTGGAATCGATTGCCCCACAACAACCTGCACAACACCCTCAAGAATCACAAACCCCCCAATACCCGCAGCATCAATATCCCCAACATCCGCTGCAACCCGAAGAGCCACAATTCCCCCTTCAGCCTTTAGAGCCACAACAACCTCAAAACCCTCAGCAACCCCTATACCCTGAGCAATCTCAGCAGCCCCAATATCCACAAAATCCTGAGCAAGTTTCACACCCCCAGCAACCACAATACCCTCAAGAATCTCAGCAACCACAAAACCCTCAGCAACCCCAATATCCTCAACCACCTCAGCAAAACCCTCAAGAATCTCAGGAAATACCTCTGCAACCTGGGCAGCAACCAGGAATCTCAGATAATACACAACAACCTTCTGGAAATAAAATTCAATCAGGTGAATGTTTAAGTGATGGGTTCTTTGGAGTGAAAGGTGACTGTCGAGCATTTTATAGGTGTGTAAACAATGGCCAGGGAGGATACATAAAATATGATTTTCAATGTGGCTCTAGTACTGTTTGGGATGATGTAAATGAAGCTTGTAATCATCCTTGGGCGGTAGCGCGTAGTGATTGCCAAAGTGGTTTGGAAAATCAACCTTCACAGTCAACAGAACAATCTTCTCAATTTCAACCACCACAACCCTCTCAACAGCAGCCGCCACAAACAGCTCAGCAACCACCACAAAACCAACAACCTCAATATCCACAACAACCACCATCTCAACAACAGTCTCCGCAAACACCTCAGCTACCGCCACAAAACCAACAACCTCAATACCCTCAACAGCCACAGACTTCGCATCAACCTCAAGAGCCACAGCAACCACAATACCCTCAGCAGCCACAGGCTTCGCAACAACCTCAAGAGTCTCAGCTACCACAAAATCCGCAACAGCCACAAACTCCGCAGCAACCTCAAATACCTCAGCAATCCCAACTCCCTCAGAGACCTTCCCAACAACCCTCACAGCCACCTGATCAAAGACCATCTACACAAAATGAAGTGGGTAGTCCTGATTACAATTATGAAGAAACACCGTCAGAAAATGAACAAGAAACGAGTCCAGAATGTCGATTAGAAGGGTTTCAACCAGTCCCTGGAAACTGCAAGAAGTTCTTACGCTGCGTTAATAAAGGAGATGGGACTTTCATTAAGTATGAATTCCGTTGTGGAGATGGCACGGCTTGGGATACAGAACTAGAAACGTGTAACCACGAATACTTAGTTCATCGGGAAGATTGTGGAATGACTACAACGCCATCAAGTTTGATACAGTCAGATACTACTGTACCTTTAGGAGGAAGCACGGTTACAAATACATGGTCCAATAGTTCGTCATCTTCATCTAACCAAAGCTCTAGTTCCTCTTCATCCTGGATGACTTCAGTAACTCAAGGTCAAACTACAACCTCCTCTGGGGGTAATGAACAAAACAGCACCAGTAGTAACTCACAGCAGTCATCTTTAACTGGTGGAACGCAAACTACAACTTCTGGTTCACAGCAGACTGCTTTACCAGGAGGTCAAACCACATCCGGCCAACAAACAACTTCGTCGAATCAACAAACGACTTCATCCGGCCAGCAATCATCATCATCTGGTCAGCAAACTTCATCTGGACAACAAACGACTTCATCCGGCCAGCAAACTTCATCGTCCGGACAACAAACAACATCATCGGGACAACAAACATCTTCCATTGGTCAACAAACGTCATCCGGTCAGCAGAGTTCATCATCTGGACAACAGACAACATCATCTACGCAACAAACTACATCGTCTGGTCAACAGACTGCATCAGGAACACAAACAACTTCTTCTGGACAACAAACCGCGTCATCTGGTCAACAAACAACCACATCGGGTCAACAGAATACATCAGGAACACAAACAACTTCCTCTGGACAACAAAACACGATATCTAGCCAACAGACAACCACATCGGGTCAACAAACAACATCTGGTCAACAGACTACATCAGGAACACAAACAACTTCATCTGCACAACAAACCACAATGTCTGGCCAACAGGCAACCACATCGGGTCAGCAAGCAACATCGGGTCAACAGACTACATCAGGAACACAAACAACATCCTCTGGACAGCAAACCACGATGTCAGGCCAACAGACAACAACGTCGGGTCAACAAACTACATCGGGTCAACAAACTACATCAGGAACACAAACAACTTCCTCTGGACAACAAACAACGATGTCAGGCCAACAGACAACAACATCGGGTCAACAGACTACATCGGGTCAACAAACTACATCAGGAACACAAACAACTTCCTCTGGACAACAAACCACGATGTCAGGCCAACAGACAACAACATCGGGTCAACAGACTACAGGAACCCAAACAACTTCCTCTGGACATCAAATAACTTCATCTGGGCAACAAACGACTTCATCAGGACAACAGACTACTTCATCCAGTCAACAAACAGCCTCATCGGGGCCAACTTCGGCAATATCAGGCCAACAGACTACATCATCAAGTCAACAAACAACATCTCAGGAGCTATCTAATACACAAACAACAGCAGTACAACAAATAACGACACCTCTACCACCTACATCGACACAACCTACAACTGGACAAGCAACATCAGGCCAACAAACCACGTCAGTTCAGGAATCCAGTACCAACCAACAAACCATTACGTCACCAGGAGGACAGATATCTTCTTTGCCCACAAACCAACAGACATCTCAAGCCCAATCTTCATCGGGTCAGCAATCATCCACAACTCAAGGACCATATCTTCCACCAACAAACAAACAGCCGGAAGCTATAGCACCCGGAAGCCCATGTAAAAGTGAAGGATTCTTTCCAGTCAAAGGAGATTGTAAAAAATTCATACGTTGTGTCCCAAGTGGAGGAGCTTTCACAAAATACGAGTTTGATTGTGGTCCTGGCACAGTATGGGATCCTGTGAATACAGTATGTAACTATCCGTATGCAGTTCCCGGCTGCGGAGGGAGCACATTGCAACCTCCTCAGTCTCAAACACAGCAGCCAAGCCAGCCTTCACAACCCCAGCAGCCCTCTCAGCTTCAACCTCAGCAGCCAAATCAGCCACCTCAGCTTCAACCACAGCAGCCGAATCAGCCACCTCAGCTTCAACCACAGCAACCAAACCAACCCCCTCAGTCACAGCAACCTGGTCAAGTTCCTCAACCGCAACAAACTAATCAACCTCAACAACCGGGAAATGCTCAACAGCCTCAAGTGTCAGGGCTAAATCCTCAACCACCATCTGAGCCATCACAACCAATGCAGCCAACACAACAACCTGAATCTGTTGCTCCCGGGAGTCCCTGCTCTCAAGAAGGATTTTTCCCAGTGAAAGGAGACTGTAAAAAATTTGTACGTTGTGTCCCCAGTGGAGGAGGTTTTACAAAATACGAGTTCGATTGTGGTCCAGGTACAGTTTGGGACCCCGTAAATTCAGCCTGTAACTATCCATACGCTGTACCGAACTGCGGGGGATCAAGCTCGCCTGAACAGCCCAGTCAACCTCCCCTATCACAACAAACGAGCCAGCCTCCTCAATCACAAAAACCAACGCAGCCCCCTCAAACACAGCAACCAGGACAATCTTCACAACAACCGCAAACAAGCCAGACTTCCCAACCACCTCAATCAGGTCAGCCAACTACGACGATTCGGCCGGATGAATCTCAAAGTACATCTTTACCTCAATCACAAGGTTCGCAGTCCACTCTACCTCCTAATAGTAGTCCGACCCAGCAACCTACTCAGTCCTTAAGTCAAGGACCTTCTACTCCAGGACAAAATCAGCAGCCACCATCAGATAATGATAAATGCAATCAACAGCAGCAAATTACTTGTACAGAAGCAGGATTCTTCCCTTATTCAGGAAGTTGTAAGAAATTTTATCGATGTGTTGATTGGGATGGCAATCAAGGTAAGAGGTTTTCCCTTTATACATTTGAATGTGGAGAAGGGACCATATGGGATCCAGCATTAAACACTTGCAATTATCCAGAAAGTGTACAGCCTCCTAGAGACTGCAGTTGTGACTCGCCTTCTTCACAAGGCCCAAGTAATGAACACAGTTCTCCAACTAGCACTCAGCCCATGACAGAATCAACAACTCCTATCCCGTCCCAAACAACCCCATCACAACCTGTAACTCAGACTGGGTCAACTCAACCTGAAACTACTCAACCAGGTTTAACACAACCTGGAACTACTCAACCAGGTTCAACACAATCTGGAACTACTCAACCAGGTTCAACACAACCAGAAACTACTCAACCAGGTTCAACCCAACCTGGAACTACTCAACCAGGTTCAACACAACCTGGAACTACTCAACCAGGTTCAACACAACCGGGAACTACTCAACCAGGTTCAACACAACCTGGAACTACTCAACCAGGTTCAACGCAACCAGAAACTACTCAACCAGGTTCAACCCAACCTGGAACTACTCAACCAGGTTCAACACAACCTGGAACTACTCAACCAGGTTCAACACAACCTGGAACTACTCAACCAGGTTCAACACAACCTGGAACTACTCAACCAGGTTCAACACAACCTGGAACCACACAGCCTGGAACTACACAACCTGGTTCAACGCAGCCAGAAACAAATCAGCCAGAGACCACTCAACCTGGTTCAACACAACCTACTGGAACACAGCCAGGATCCACCCCACCTACAACTCAGCCAGGACCAACTCAACCTGAAACAACACAACCAGGTTCAACACAACCTGGAACCACTCAATCAGGTTCAACACAGCCTGGAACTACCCAACCAGGTTCAACCCAACCAGGAACAACACAACCAGGTATAACACAACCCGGTACAACTCAACCCGGTTCAACCCAACCTGAAACAATTCAACCCGGTTCAACGCAACCAGAAACAACACAGCCAGAGACCACCCAACCTACTGGAACTCAGCCTGGTTCCACCCAACCTACTGGAACTCAGCCAGGTTCAACACAACAAGGAAGTACACTAACAGGTTCGACTCAATCAGAAACAGCACAAGGGACAACTTTACCTGGAAGCACCCAGCCTGATGCAACTCAACCTGGTACGACTCAGCCAGCTACTACACCATCAGAAACAACACCTCCTGAAACATCGCAGCCTGGGTCAACTCAGACCACCTCACAGGGAACAACACAAACATCTTCAGATGGATCAACACAAACAAATTCACAAACAACACAGACCAGTTCCCAAACAACACAGACTGGAACCAATACTGAAACTTCAACTGAAGTAGCAACAACACAACCCATGCAGCCTTCTTCAAGTGGGGAAACCAAACCACCTCCAAAAAATGTCCAATGCGAGCAATTAGAAAACGATCAGTACAGCCTAGTTTGCCCAACTGGGTTCAAGCGTCACCCAAAGAATTGCAATCAGTTCTATCAGTGTACAGTTTCCAATAATAATGCCAAAGTCCTCATCCTTTCCTGCACAAATGGAACAGTGTTTGATGAAAAGAAGGTGCAATGTTTACCACCAAGTGAGTAATTTTTTAATGTATTTATTTTGCTTTCTTAGATATATATAATTAAATGAAATTAGTAAATGTCCATCACTCAGAGCTGTGAAAACTAAGAGAACTCCATGTCATTTTAGTTGATAAATATTTGTTTTTGAAATTTTCATGTTATTTTAAAATATCTTTTATCAAAAACAAATCTGTCTTGAGTTTTAATACTCTACCATACTAAATAATTATGCATCCACTGCAACCAAAAAACTTATTCTACTCACACTTAACATTCTGGTCTATTTATATTCTTTCGATTTCACTCAGTAACAAAACTTTCATTTTATATTTGAAAGCATCATGCCAAATTACAATGAGAAAATGAGAAAAACTGTAAACTGTGGCCTGTTGGCATTCACTCCCACCCCCATATGAAAAAA
>KZ806914.1:194872-205349 GCA_000696205.2 Oncopeltus fasciatus | reverse complement strand
GCAGTAATGAATTAGATATTAATAATAATATGATGACATAGCATGCCGTAATAAATTTCATTTTTTCCTCCCTTTTAGGACACATGTATGAGTGCCCAGAGAACTACATATACTGGAGTGTTTCCCGAAGGTGTGAAAAGTCTTACAAAGTACCTGCTTGCGAAGCTAATACCCTCAGGATAATACCAACTGCTGCACCACTGGAGACCAAGGAAATAGGAAACTAAGTCACCACATTGATGCCTCAAGCCTTTGAAACTCAGTTTCAAAAAGACCCTTTAATAACATGTTTTTATTGTGTTTTCTCATGACTCTAAAACTTAGAGGGAGAGAAAGAAACTAATTGGGTCATAATTTATTTTAAAGCAAAATTGGATGTATACGTTTTAGTATTTTTCATTGGGAAAAACCAATAAGACTGACAATTGTAAATAATTGACTATTTATTAGCCAAGCATTTAGAATTTGTAAAATTACTGAAATGCTCGTCTGATAATGTCAGTACTTATTGGCTTTGGAAGTGGTGCAGGGGAAAGTAAGTCTTGTGTCTAAAGATGGCATAAACCCGATAAGGAAATGTCTCAGAAGACTTTCAATTGTAAATTATAATTAATGTTTAGCATATGGTAGTTTAGTTAGAAAATACTGATCTTGTGAATATGTATGTGAGTAAAACTACCTAGATAAATTGAGCATTAAACATCAAACGATGGTTTAAAGACTTATTTATTTAATTTATACTGCAATGTTACATTGTGTTTTTATATTGCTCAAAATAAATTTATTTGTACATTTACTAAACATAAGAGTTATTTCCTTCTCCTAATCACCACAAAGTGTTAACATTTTAACAAATTGCAAAAGAAAGCTTATCCAAAAAATGGAATGTTTTCAAATGGTTGTAGTCTACTATATACTGTATATAATGTAGTCTATATACTACAAAAATTAGTGCTGTAGCTATAGTATTTTATTATGAAGTAAATAAGGTGTTTACACATGAGGGAGGTAAATCACTGTATGTATATAAGGTTGAAGGTGTGATTTTTAATTTTCCTTTCTAGAAAATAAACTGATGAATCAACAAGAAAATACAAATAATAACCCCCATCAAAATTTGATATTTTATATTTGAATAAATGAAGAATTGAAAAAATAAATAGTCTGTCCATTGTTGTTCACCATATAACTTTCTTTTCTTGGAAACAGATATAATGAACTTTAATCAAGTTTTTATAAATAAAGTCTACTTTTATGAAGTTCTTTCAACTGAGAATGTGTCTATTTTCATAAAAATTTGATCCTCTAGTGTTAGATATTTTAGTTATGCTTAACAGAATAACTATAATATATAATTCTAGGATAGCTCAATTAAAAATTTAAAATGTTGAAGTACATAATATGTTATGTATATTATACATTATTTTAATATAAAACTTTTGTATTATAAAACCTCTAGGAGGCAACGTAATTTCATGTATGGTTATCTGTGTATGTGAGTTATTAAAGTGTTAGTCACGGCGTACCTAGTTCTTATCTCGGAATTATCCCTTCATAAGGCTTTTATGTATTATTTAAAATATGGATCATGGTTCATCATAGGTGAACAGGTTATGGGTTCTGCGCGCATACTTAAAGAAATAATACGTGAAACTTTGATTGTCTTTGGCCGCGAGTTAACCAACAATTTCTGAGTTCAAGAAGGGATCGCAATTTGTCATTCTCGGTGCCTCAAATTACTCACTTGGAAGGAAAATCCAAATGGGACAGATGTAAGGCAAAAATACGAATGGCCTATCGAGAGCGATGGAAATTGTTGATAGGTCATGGACATTGCCAGCAACTTCATTAGATGGCCAAGTTTCAGAAAGTCTTAAGAAGGAACTAGCTCTGTTTAACAGTACAGACAATCAGGCTTTGTTAATAATGCCTAACAATGACAGAAGAAATGTTCGCAAAAGTGCGAAGATATGAAACTGCTAGAGAAATGTGGTTAAGACTGTTAACTCTTCGATACGTTTTCTGAAGACAGAATATTTGACTTGTATAACAAGTTTTTCGAAGATTATTGGCTACCTGGAGACGATTCAGTGGGTTTTATATCAAGACTGTCAAATAATTGGAACCAACTTAAGCAGGAAATAGAAAAGCAACCAGAAGGTATCAAAGATGTTTTATTGATTTGTAATATTTTGAAAACTTTATCTGCAACATTTAAATATTTTACCAACGGTTGGAGATTGATTAATGTAGAGAATAAAAATTTATAAAATTTAACTCAATAATAATTTACTTTTGAAAATAATTTAATTGCAAATGTTTCTGAAGAGGTTTTACTTGCGAAGGAAATAATAGAAGGTTGTTGTTTTTTTTTTTTAAATCAATATTTGAAATGAAAACCAACTACCCATTTAATGTTATATCTCTAAGGTCAACAATTTCTTCATCTGTTTTTTTTCTTCTGAGCTGATGAAAAATTAGAGCCTGATCTGTGCATAGAACATTTAACCAAAATCTCTACTATTGTTTTCTATTGTTGAGTACAAAATATAAATATAAATTCTCTTAGTCTCTCCAACTGTACTTCTTTTCAAACTAGAGCAAAATAATTAATGGCTTCTAAAAGTAGCATATTGGTCTCTCATGCACTCTCAGCAAGTTTTTTTTTTTTTTCATAGTTTATTATTTGAAAACTCTCTTTTATTTGTTTTGTTTCATCTTTGCAAAAAATATATTACCCACACTCAATGAAGACCTGTATTATTATAAGTTTATTAATATGCTTTTCAAAAAATACTAATAAATATAATTGCTTAATTATTCATCTAATTAAAATGTTAACATCAAACAAAACATAAATTTGTGGAACTAAATACATACAATTAAAATATTTCAATAATCCAGATATTAATTAATATTGCTCTTATAGTCTAAGTTTANCTTTCTGTGAACAAAAAAGGTTATTTTATTAAAAAGGTCGATTTTGGATTGCTGATGGTAGACCTCCTAAACCAGCAAAGGCTAAATGCTTATGCAGTTAGTTCAGATGCTCTTATGATAGAATCAAATAAGCGCACTTGGTTTGCAGATAATGGAGCCACTCACCAAATTTCTCATAAATTAGATTGGTTTAAAACTTATGATAAATTTAATTATAATGATCATGTAATTATAACTGCTGATGGTACAAATATAAAGGCCATTGGTCAGGGATCTATTGATATCCAAGTTTTTTAGGGAAGAATATTGAAGAAATTTATATTAACTAATGTATGGTATGTACCTACCATTTCCAAAAATTTATTTTCAGTCCTTGCTACTCAGAATCAGAGACCAACAGGTTTGAATCTAATAATGTCAAGTGTAGATTGATTGAAGGGAAAGAAACTCTTGTTTCAGGCTCTCGACAAAGATTTGATGGGCTTTATCAATTAAATATTAGAGTTATCCCTATAGGTCAAGATTCTAAAGCTTTAAGTAACCAATCCATCTCAATCAATAAATATGATTTACTCCAACTTTATCATGAAAGAATGGCTCATAAAAAAAAAAAAGTCACATTAAAGATGTCAAAAGGGAATTAAATATTGATGTTCCACTTGACGGTAAATTGTGCAAGGGATGCATTAATGGAAAGGCTAATAGGTAAAAATTTGGTAAAAGGAAAAGAGCTGAAAATCCAGGACAGGTGATACACACAAATGTATGTGATCCATTTTTAGCATCAAAAAGTGGATTAAAATACTTTTTTTAGTTTTTAATGATGACTGGTCTAGATTTAGGAAAGTTTATTTCATGGAAGCAAAGGATGAAGTATCTGAGAAATTAAAGCATTTTCTTATGGAAACCAAAGTAACTGGATGTACTATAAAATCCCTTTTATTTGATAATGGTGGAGAATTTAACAATGAAAGAGTGCAAAGTATCTTAAGGTCACATGGCATAGAGGTAAAATACACTATGTCATATACTCCGGAACAAAATGGCTGTAAAGAAAAGGAGAATAAAACATTGGTTGAAGCTGATAGAGCCCTTATTCATTCTGGAAAAGAATCATTGCCTAAAGAATTATGGGCCGCAATGATAAATTCAGCTGCTTACATCCTAAATCGAACTGGTGTGCCCTCTATCAAAGGAAAATCACCCTTTTAACTATGGACTGGACAAATACTTTATATTAAACATCTACGAATAATTGGATCTAAATGTTGATAAAAAGGCGCAGGAAGGAATCCTATTGGGATATGAAGGAGATAATGGATATAGAGTTGTGTCCCATAATAAGCTCATAAGATCCCGTGATGTAATATTTCAAGAATTAACTACTACACCTATTAATGAAGATGTTCTTATTGATAAAGGGATTAATCAACCCATGATAAATCTTAAAATTTTAGTAGACCATTTGGATAATAATCAAGTTAAAGAACCAGTAACTAATCAATATGAAGAAAAACTAAATAATCATAAGGATAATGTTCAAGAGTCTGACGAGGAAAATTTTTTGGGATTTCCAGAAGATGATTATGACTCAGGAACAAGATGATATCGTGTCTTGGAAAAGAGGCAAAAATCTTAGAGATTCATCCAAACTGAATGAACCGAAACATTTAAAAGATTATGACAACATTGCTGAGATTGATGTCATTCCTCAAACATATAATGAAGCTATGTTGCTGCAGATGAGAATATGTATCTGTATCAATTCGTTGTCTCAATCGCCTTTTTAAATGGTGAGTTAAATGAGGAAATTTATATTAAACTGCCAGAGGGTTTTCAGGACAAATCTAACCAAGTCTGCTGATTGAATAAGAGCCTCTATGGTTTAAAACAGGCTCCCAGACGTTGGAAACTAAAAGATAAATAGTTTCCTTGGAATCTTAGGTTTTAAAATAAGCTCGGCTGATCCATGCTTATATGTTAAAAATAATGATAAAGTTACAATTTTGTTAGTCTTGTATGTTGATGATGGTTTAAAAGCCTCAATAAGTAAAGAGGAAGCTGAAATGATTATTGCTAAACTTAAAACTCACAGGTTTTAGTGAGTTTACTTAGGGTCACAGCAAAACCCGCTGAATATTACCTTGGTTTTGAGATCAATCAAAGCAAGGAAAGTATTAAAATAAGTCAAAAGGCATACGTTAATAGGCTTCTTAAAAATTTCAAGTGGATGAGTGCAAAACAGTAAGTACTCCCATCTAAAGGATGACAGTGAGGAATCAGGGAAGGAAATATTAAATAAATCCAAAAGGGACTTTCCTTCTCATGAAGCAGTGGGTTCTTTAATGTTCCTAATGACTGGAACCCAGATCTGTCATTTCATTTGCTGTGAGTATTGTATCCCGGAAGCTGGACAATCCTTTTGAAAATGATCTATGCAAAGATCATTTACATGATAATGCAAAGTGAAAAGAATTTTTCGACTCAATAGCAAACAGCCGATAGTTTTACTAAGCCCGTCACAGTTCTCGACTAAAGTAGATCAATGAAGAACTGGGACTGTTTGTGTGTGTGAGTGTGTTAGACCGTGAAAGCTTTATGATTAAACAATGAAGGAAGGTGTTGAATTACGTAATATATTATGTATATTATACATTATTTTAATATAAAACATCTAGGAGGCAACGTAACCTCATGTATGGTTATCTGTGTATGTGAGTTATTAAAGTGTTAGTCACAGCATACCGAGTTCCTATCTCTGAATTATTCCTTCATAAGGCTTTTATGTATTATTTAATATATGGATTATGGTTCATCAAACGTGAACATAAAATTTCTCGAACATTCTGATGGTTGCATCTTCATTTAACTCTAATTTTTGCTTTTAAAATTTCTCTAAACTTTAAATTATCAGAATTCTAAACTGAAAACAATTGAACTGATTTTGATGAAATTAGAAATACAGATTATGCATGTCCCTCCATAGTACCTAATTGTTTGAGTTTGATCAAACTCTGAGGGTGATATTAAGGGTTTATGTAGCTTTGACTTTCAGACAGTTTCACCTATAATACTGAGTTTTTGGATAACTTAACAAAAAAGTGAAAATATAAATGTTTTGTTTTAATGGTTTTTAGTATTTACCATTTTAGTATATATTTTACCTGGGTTTTTCTTAATGAAATTCTATTAACAATCAAAAATTTTCTAGAATATTTTAATAACAATTTCATGAAAGAGTCATTCACTGATAGAATGTTCAAGAAAATTTTAATTATCTTTTAGAAAGATACTAGTACCTAAACTTGGTTGAAGTTCAGTGACTTTCTTCTATTTTCTGGCTAAAATATTTTATTTGGCAAAATAAAACTCAGTTAATTATTATTTCAGTCTTTAGCCAATAATATAAATAAATGTAGGTTGTCTCAACGGAATGATTGCATTATACATGTCAAATATAAAATAGTGGCAAATGGAAAAACCACCAGCCAATGTCAGCCTTATTTGGAAATAATTCAATTTTTCTTTTTACTTTCCTATAAATAGAGAAAAGTAATGGAAATAAAGATAGTTAAATCTCTAGTTATACTTTACTACAAAATATACTATTTGATATAGGTTTATACTATTAGTATATAATATACTCTACAAAAAAGCAGGAAAAAAACCACTATTTTAATTAAATACTGAGTAATGCAGTAATGCATCCCTTAACATATTCTTATTTATAATACAAACTTAATTTAACAGTAGTTCAGATTTGAGTATTTTATGGAGTATATAAAACAGAAAATATCTATAAACTATTGACAGAAAATTAATATTCTCTAATAGTTAATAAATCTAGCTTATGAGAAATTTACAGGGAATTTCCATTTTGCTTATATTTAAAAACATATTGAAAAACTAGGAAAGGATATTATAACTGTAACTAGCACTGAGACTTCCTTTCAAAATTCGTCAGTTTCCTTAAAAATTGGAACAATAATTTAACAATGTAACAATTACTTAAAAATCATGAGTAAACAATATCTTTAAAAGAAAACATTACGTTTTATTTTTTTGTATAGGTTACATGAAATTATGGTTTCATTTTCCCCACCCCCATCTACTCTCTTCTTGTATGCATTTCTGCATGATCTATGATCTAAGCAGCATAATACTTAAAAAATCAATTAATTAATATTGGCTATATATTGTGATTATCCCATAACAATAATAAATGAGTAATTATTTGAAACTGTATAATAGTGATTTGGGGGAAAAAGTGAAGTAGTTGGTTTTTAGTTTATTAATGGTGATGAGAGAAATGAAATTTCTTATAGATAACTCAATTATTGAAGAAAAGTATTGTTGCAGTAATGAATTAGAAATATATCAAATAATTTAAATTTTACACTATATAATTGACATTTTAAAATAATGTAATTTAAATGGAATTTTTATGACAAAAATAATTATAACAATAAAATAATAATTTTGTACCTGGGGCATTAAAAGTAAAATTTAGTTAAAAGTAAACAAAATGTAATTCCAGATTTTTGGGAAATATTTACTAATAATACCATATGAAGAGATAGATATCAATGAAAATGTCTTGTACTCATTGCTGAAGTAAAATGACAGTAGTCTTGAATGCTGCCTATGTAAAATAGGATAGCTAGTCAGCGATTCTAAAAGGCATTCTTTCAGGCATGAACTCCCATCATAAATGTGTGTCATTCATAAAACTTTGTTAAGATTTTATTTGTTGTACTGGTGAGAGAGAAAATTTAGCATGCTGCACCATAACCCTCAGAAGTAAGTAATTGAACCATAGATCATATGTTTCATTATAAAAATAAGTAAAATGCATAATTTTAGCCTAATATATTTCTATAAGTTTGACATTTTTTTACAAGTTTTTGATGGGTGCTTATTATTGAGTATAAGTCTTATTAAATAATTCTTATTTTACATTAACATTCAAAGAGAACTAATTTTGGTATTCATAAGTATCAAATAAGTTGTTGGCTCTTCAAAGGCATGATCATATTTTCTAAGTAAAGAATGACTAATTCAAATAATATAATTGTGTTATGCTTATTATTAAGCTTTTAATTAAATGTATTTAAGGAATTAAAAAGATTACTCTTAAAATTGTTTTAATTCAGTTATTTTTCTACTTTCTATATCTGATAGGAAAGGGCAAGGAGATTTGGCTGCATTAAATTTCTCTAAATCAGAAAAAACCTAATTAAATTTCCTATGAAATTTATAAAATTGAAAAGCTGTTTTTTTTTTATTTTTGCTCTAGGGGAAAATGTATACAAGATAACTTCCTGTAAGTATGAAAATATTAGTCCCTAAAAAAAAAAATCTTAATGAACTTAAGGTTAGAGTAGTCTGGAGATATTTTGTATAATTTTAAGAATGTGAACAAACTTAGAAAAGACCCATTCAGAAATGAGTACATCTTTTGCTCATTGTTAAAAAAAAAGTTATAAAAATTAAATTAAGTTAAGAAAATCTGAAACAACAAAAATTTCCACAGCCAAATTTAAGCTTATTGATAATATCTTTATGGGAAAATTATTATTAATTATAGATCATTAATGCTATTTTTTCATGCCTAATATTTTCTTTGTTTCTGATTCACAGCAATTTTTTTTTTTTTAACTATTAAATTATATTGTCAAAATTGTATTCAAAATAATCCCAACAATGTTCTATCTGAATTTCCATTTGCATTTTGCAAGTAATAATAAATATCATTACTTATTTAACAATTAATTTTTAAGTTTATTAAGATGTATTTTTTATGCACTAATAATTATTCAACTCACATCCTAAAGGAAATGGATTGTTTAAAAATTATCCATTCTATCAATTTTAGATTAAGATTTAAGGAACTTTTAAAGCATTATTGAACTTGTCAGGTTTATAATTTCCATTTAAATTATTGCAAATAAAAAAGTACTTAAATTATTTTACTTGAAATTACCATTAAAGCTTTACTGCTTTTCATTGTAATAAATGTAGTTTTTTTCTTCTCATTTATCAAAATTAATGTAACTTTCTTTGAAACAGAGTAATAGGATATATCCTCATTTCAGTAGAAAAAGAAAGTGGATATTAAGAATCTTCAAAATGTCTCAAAACCTACATCCTTTGCATAAGTGTGCACCGTTGTGGACATCTATATCATTAGATCTACAGTAACCATTTTTACATATTAAGGTCTTTTATATAAGAGCTTTTTTTTTTTTATTTCTCTTGTTGTTTTTTTATAATAATTGTTAATAAGATATTTAATACTAATATTTGTTTAATTTTATAATATTGACCATGAAAATAAATTTAAAAAATTTCCAAATGTTTTAACTAGGAAGTAATCAGACTGATCAACAGTCCATATTCATCTAATAAATATATTATTAACATGAGTGATATAATTAACTAAAACAAGAAGAAAACCAATACATTAGAAATTTGTTAGGACTAAACCACAGAGCTACATAATATTCCAGATTTTTTTTTACATAAAGTTAATAAAAATACAACATTCTTTCGCACAATAAAACAATGAAAAACCAGTAAAAACCCTTGATAAAAATAGGCCCTAGACCTTATATTGTATAACAAGTTTAAATCATGCCTAGCCCACCTGACTGATAGTAAAACAGGAAAACTAAACATTTACTAATTCACTATAAAAAAAAATACTAACATTTTAATAGCTAACCAGTGTCCAATAATGGTCAGAAAATTACTTTATTACATCTATAGGGCTGCCACTGGGATTTGGAATGGAACTACAGAATGTAGGAGCGCTTAGATAAAATAAAAGTTTGATCCACTCCATAACAGTTAGTAGTGTTTAGGTTTTTAGAAGAAAAATGGATCCAGAGGGCTTACGGCGTGAAAGTTCTTAAGTGTCATGAGAACAGGTCTCATACATGAAACAAATACAATTTTTGTTTTCAACAAAGAACTCATGCCTTGATAAATGTTAATAGGTGTGGATATTTTAGCCTTACCAGAACTAGTAGTCTATATTACAATTCATGCTCTAGATTGTAAAGATAAAGTTCAAAGTATACAATTAAGTTTCCAAATGATGCTGATAAAATATAGCTTGTTTGCAAATTTACGAACTAATAAATAAAAATGCATGATAGTAAAGATCCTTTTTGTAACTGTTTGCGAAGAATGGAAGTCTAGCATTTCAAGCCCTAATTTTGGGCTATAGAGCCCTAAAATTTCACTTAAGCTCATAATAAAATTTATTAACTTAATTTTGACTATTTTTAAAATAATAGTTCTTTCTAGCTGACAGCTTTGAGATTGATGGTGAGCAAAGGAGTTCACGATTCCAGCCACAAAATATTTAAAAATCCGAGGAGTAAACAGCTATCCGTTATGCGAACCAATTAGATAATATTTATAAAGAAAACAGTACCCCTTTATTTGCATTGCATCTGTTTGACTATGATTAAATTCACATGATGAAGCAAAGGGATCAAGGGACAATTCCACTTTTTTTTTTGGAGGGGGG
>KZ806914.1:161730-194713 GCA_000696205.2 Oncopeltus fasciatus | reverse complement strand
TTATGCAAAAGTCTGACTGTGATATGAAGAATTATTTATAAAGTTCAATTAAAATTTATTATATTATATTCCTAGACAAGAGTAAAGTGGAGTACTAAAAAAAATGGACATTTTTCAACCAAATATTTGCATTACTATTTGTATATCATATTATTATGATATGAAATACAATTAATACTGACAGTATAGTCCTTTGTCATCTACCAACATTAGATATCTGCTAGCCAATTACTTGATCCCAAGCTGATACCATTCCTTGGGATGGCTGTCAAAGGACATTTGGACTGCAATTTCAACTTCTACATAATTATAAAAAAATTTTCCTTTGAAAATGGGCCATGAATCAAAACAAGCAGTAATCTGATGGAGCAAGGTCTGGACTAAATGATGGATGAGGCAGGAGTTCGAACCCATGAAGTTATTTAAATTATTCTTTGGCCTGACAGGAAGTGTGAGGACGAGCATTATCTTGTTGGATTAAAACTCTTTTTCAGCTGATCAAAGCAAGATAATGCTCAGACAACTTCTCATGCAATCTATCAGTTGTTGGCAGTTAATTTCAGAATTTATAGAGCATTCATCAAGAATGAATGTATGATAAATAAAACCTTAAAAATTACAAAAAATGCAAAACATGGATTTTTTTTTTTTAAATTCCCCCTTGCAGTAGCCAGAAAAATAACATATTGAATGTTCGAATTTTGCCAGAAAACCCACTTTCACAGGTGACAATCTTCCAGTAAAATTTTACACCTGAAGAGTTTCTCAAAAAATGTTCTTCCTTTCCAACGTCGTACCTCTAAGATTAAATTTTTCAAACCATTTTTGGATCTTAGATTTTTGATCAAGTACACCTTCATCTTCATAATTAATAATTTCACAAGATGCTTTGGGGGTTGTGAAATTTTTTTCTTCAATACTGCCTTAAAATTATGGTTATGTTTTTCTTTTAAACAAAGAACTAAAATTAGGCTTATTAGTAGAGAATTTGTTAGGATTCGGTCAAGGTTGAACCATTAAAATACAATTTTTAAAAAAGATTATTTTTTATCAGCCTACACTTTTGCTTACATTATAAGCGATCTTCAGGGCTGTTTAAGTATAATCTCATCAGAATACTTTATAAAAACAAGTAGTGTTTTGTGAAATGGTTTTGTAAATTAAAGCTATGTGAAATGCTTTGAAAAAATAACATGTTTTGAAAGTTCACCACACATACCTTATCATGAAGGCGAGAGGGAACATGTTGACACCTAGAGCAAATTTGCATGACTGAGAAGTAAGGTTTAAAAATTATAAAACTTAAGATGAACAGGTGAAGGGTAGGGGATGTGGGACGGTAGGCATAATGGGACAGCAGCCTGCATCAAAGTGGGAAAAATAGATAGGATAAGTAGCCTGCGGATGTAGGAGTCAGTTAGACAGGTTGATATAGAAGGACTAATGGATTTCAGAATATTAAAAATGTTTGAATAACTAAAATAAATTTGTTCTATTTTAGTTCTTTCATTAACTAGATTGTACTGATATTTTTATGTATGGTTTCAGATAATAGGTGTTTGTGTTCATAGGGTTCACTGGAAAGAATAGTAATGTTTTCAGTCATATGTGTGTCCACCATGGATAACGAGTTTTTGATGGCAGTTTTTATTTTTTTCATTAATACCAGGGAGATTGACAATTTTCAAATTTTGAAAAAGCGGAAAGATATTTTAAAGAAGAACTTCTTGTCAATAGGTTCTGGTGAGGTGAATAGTATTGATTTGTTTTTTTGTTAAGGTCATTTTTGTGATTTTTATTACTATGGTAAATAGGGTTTTTGGTTTGCCCAATGTAATTGGGTCTATGAGGTGGGTGTAAATAGATTTTATTAGTAGAAAAAGCATGCCCAGGTTAGGGAAATTTTTACTAAGGGATTTCTTAATTTTTTTTCCAAAAATTTGGGAATGTAAAGGCGGAAACAGAAAGTATAGTCATTGCTTTTGGAGTGGGGCTTGGTTTTGGGAAGTGAAAAGTGTAATATAGAATTTGTTAACAACAACATCCCATGTTTGATTTTTTGTTGTGCAATGGTTTGTCAGAAAGTGTGAGTGAAATATTTGGCCACATTTATTTTTTGATCATATGGGTGGGATGAGTTAAAATAAAGGAGATGGCCTGAGTAAGAATTATTTTTGAACCAGTCTGTGGAGATAGAGCTATTGGTGTTATGGATAATAAGGGTAATAGTCCGAATCAATTTCTATGATGAATTTTAGGGGGGGGGGGGTAAATAGGAGTTGAATGCAGTAGGGATAAGAGGGATTTTTTTTCTGAATTAAAATTAAAAATGAGGAACAGGTTAATAACACATTTTCTGGGGAATAAGAGGTCATTTGTAAAAGAAGGAAGGATAGGGTCTAGGAGGTCATTGAGTGTAATATTGGAAACATCATGAGCAAGATTATTTCCTTTAGCCAGACCGTTAATCTGGTTATTGTAATTTCCTTGTTAAAGGAGACAGCTAGAAGTACAACTAAGGGAAAGGGACTCAAGGTAAGGGGACTTGGTAAGATTCAGAAAGTAATAAATGCATGTAAGAATGACTTATTTGTCATGAATTAATTTTTTGAAGTTTTATTTAAAAAACTAAAAATGGTTAATTTTTTAATAAAAAATAAAATAAATATACAAGTGCAAGATATTCAGCTAATTACACTGAAAATAATATATCAAATAAAACAATAAATGCTTTTAGTTGTAGTTATAAGTATTATAATTTTCAAGAAGAGCCATTTAAATAAAACTGAAAATTGTTGAAATAAAGGAGAAAGTAGATTTAAGAAAAGGAAAATATAACAATTCAAAAAATGAAGAAAATTACAAAATTAAAGAAAGTTGTGGGGAGAGAAAGCTGTATCTGTGAATGTGTTTTTATTATGAAAGATTGTGATATACTCCATTTCTCTTCCAAAAATATTGATTGTTCATACAATATATATTTTGTCTTAGAAATATACAGTTATATTGTGGTGCTATATTCCAATGGAATTGTATAATACCCTAAAGTATATTGTCTTGTTACCTTTGGATTGTATTATATTATATAACATCACAATTTTGCTCAATCCACAGATTACTTGGTTTTATTTTAAGAAATTAATTTTTTCATTTTATATTCCTATGCAAGTACATGCCTTTCTCCTAATAAAAATATTTTACTACTGACCATTACGATGCCATAATTATTTATAAAATGTTATATTTTTTTTATTCTATTCCCTCTCATTAATTGTTTAAAATTTACGTGGGATAATAAACCACAACCAAATAAATAGTTATATAATTGCTTTGCTTTTTTATTTTAGGTTTTTTAATGTGTATGCTAGAGACTATTTTATGCACTAATTGCTTCGAACACTTAAAATATCCGTATGAAGTATCACACTCAGCACTTGACAGTAATAAACTGTATTCTATTCTAACACTGTTATATTTAAAAGAAAAGTACCCATATCTAAATAGACATTTCAGTAGCTAAAACATGTGTTCACCTTATATATAACCTGCTCTATATTATGCTACAAAATTTAAATAAATTTTTTCAAATAGATTTAAGTATTTTTCCTCCAAACAATGGTTTTCTTCATTTTTAATCAATAGCATTGCCTTAGGTAAAATCTTTTCTCTTTTTGAAGGCCATGAAAATTCATTATAAAAGTCCTTCAGAAGAAAGTGCTCTTGTCTCTGAGAGCAATTCTAAAAACAGTGATCCAAGAAAGTATTTGAAGAATATGACAATTATTACATTAGTTGCAATAGGAATAATCATGATAACCATAAATTATAAATTTTTGCATACAAATGAGAAAAATAAACCAATAATGATTGAATCAAAACTTACACGAAATAAATATCCACTTAATACAAACTATAAAGAATATATGACTCGTCAAAAGAAAAATAATAGAGGCTATTTGAAACTACTGATGAGTACCAATGCTAAGAAGATACTATCTTCAGTCCCAGAAGGAAGTATATTTGTATTGAAAGATAACTCAGTCCTAACTGATGAAGAAGCCTGCTCAATTGAAGCAACTTTGAAGGCATTTCCTCAGAGAAAAGTATGTATTTTAGAGCTGTCTTGTGGAAATTATACAGAAGATGACACAGGAATTATGAACTTCACTAAATTTCTTCAGACTAGAAATGCTAACATGCTTAGATTGAGAGTTGATGGAGAAGAATATTTTAAAGATAGTCCTCTCAAAGGAAAATGGATATGTGACAATGATAAATCACTTTTTGGAGCTATGGCACTCACAGTATGGGTGAGAGGGGGTATGGCTTTTTTTCCTGAGATAATTATAATCAAACCAGAACTAATAAACTCAGAACAAACAATTGTTTCCAAGTACATGATAATAAGTCATTCAAAGGCCAGACCATTTTTATTAGAAATTATGACAGGGATAAAACCACAAAACATTATAGACATTGAAAAATATCTAGAACAAAAGGTTTCACTTGCTAGAAAGTCAAATAAAATGCAAGAAATAAATGTCTTAAATGGTACTCATATTTGTAATCATCCAAATAAAATTTGTGATATACTGATAATTGAAGATTACAAACAATACTCTGGTGCTTGGATAGTTGATCTTAGAAACTTTTGCCCAGCAATAATAAAAAATTTTCAAGAAAATAAATCATATACACTTCAAAATACTTAATAACTATCTAAAAATTACATTTTTTTCTTTCCATTTTAAGCCCATGATCGATCCATTTGTGCTTAAAAAAAATTTTGGGAATTATATTTATAAATTCTTAGTTGAGTTTCAAAATTTTCAACTCTAATTTAACTAACTTATTGAATACTGAGGCACAGCTGTTGAGATTCAGATAGCCAGAACTCACTCAACTCCATAAAGTTAGTTACTTTTAATATTATTTAAAGGTAAATAGACTATTTTTAAAGCTCTAATTTTTTAATTAGAAAAATATACCAATTCCAATACAAATTCAATAACATATCTAAAGGGAAGCTTCTGAAACAGGTCAAGAGCAAATCTGAATATTCTTCACTAGACATATGCCTTTGTCAGTAATTTACAAAAAAAAATAAATAAAAATAAAAAATAGACATTTTAAAGATTTATGCAAAAGCTGCATATTCTAAATTAAACAGTTTTTCAAAGATAAAACTATTCTTATATCTGTCACCCGAGTCAGCATACATCATTTATAGGAGATCATTCCTGTTACCTTCTATTTTATTTAAACCATTTAAGCTTTCATATCCCTTTGCCAGTTAAGGTGCTAAATATATCAAAGGCACAATAAAGCTTGTTTTTTCAAGCAGTTTAGAGTGGTATCACTAATCTGTACAAATTAAAAAGTTTGTATACCTTTAAATTAGTATATTCAAGTCCACTAACAGAAAATTATTCATATCTATTAATGAAATTGCTGGCATATTTCAGTAAGATTTTGAGGGACTAAAGTTCAAAAATATTCAAATGAAATTTTGATCTTTGTGGCCAGCATTACTCAAAGGATCCTTTTCTGGTAGAAACTGTAAAAAACCTGCCTGAAGAAGTTTTTATTATTGTAAAACTGCAGGAGAAGGAAATTTCCCATTTTATTAAGATTAACATAAATATCATTAAATATTTAATTTTAACTTACAAGCTGTAGAAGGCAAAAAGAAAAAGAGTAAAATATAATATTGGTAATAAAAATATAATATCCAGACAGACCAGGAAGTAAGAGTGGAGAAAGTGCTCAAATTCATAGCTATATTCTTAAATGCTTCTTTAATATATGATTTCATTAGATTTTCAATTACATTTAAAAAAAATTACATGATTTTTTTGGTAAATAAATATACTACTTACTAAACTACTCCAGCAAACTCCTTTTTTTTTCTTAAAAGGATGTCAAAAGTTTATTAGTTTATAAATCACTTTTAATTCAAAAACAAATGTGAAACAAAACAATCTGCATGATAATCAAGTATTTAAATGTGCTCTTTTTTTAAATGTGTTTTTGCTTTGAAATTAAATTAAATTTGCAGCAATCAAAAAATCAGTTTCACAGTGATCTAATCATTGTTTACAGGTATTCAGATTTCTCCAGTAAACCCATTTCTCACAAATGTCTAACCTCTTAGCTGATTGGTGAGGAGTAAGTTCCTGAGGGACCAGTCTACTGCTCTTTTTTACCTTCCCCATGAAGTGAATATGGCAACTAACACACTCCTTTGACACACACACTTTTTGGCAAGTTCCTGAGGACTTGTGGGCGGATTTGGCTCAATTGCTCTTGGGGAACCTTATCAATATCCATTAAGGGTCGCTCGGAACCCTTCTTTCTTTCCGTCGTATCTGCACTGCTAAATTTTTCAAACCAATACCCCACAGTGTGCTGGTTAAGGAAACTTTCCTCTTCATATTAAATAATTTTTGAGTTGCTTTATTGGCCTTGTAATTGTTTTTCTAGCAATGCTATAAAATTATAAAATTTCATTGGATTTTGTAATGTTTCTTCTATGAAACACATAACTAAGGTTTTTTTGATAAATTCAAATTGGTTTTAAAGCCTAGAGAATGCTTAAAGTGATCTAAATATTGTTAATTATTAACTAAGGTTATATATATGCATATCTTATTGGCTTGTTTGAGTTTTAAAAAAATATATATTTTTATTTTACATCCCAATTTACAAATACAATTATTAATACTTGTTAACTACCGCTATTAAAAAGGTATAATTGCAATGATTTGGCGAACTCTAGGAGAAATGACTAGGACAACTTACACTGGAGAAATGCAAGGAGAGGATTGTTTGGTTGGAGTTGGATCTGAAAAGAGTGAGGGATTCTGGGTATGCTTGGAACAATGTTTAAAATTTCAGCATAATTTGTGTAAAAATCAGAAGAATATTAGTATATGTAGGGTTTTTATAATACATGACATATANAACTGTCCAAAATTTCTTGAAGAAAAAAAAATTAAAGAAATTCAATTTAGCGAAAAAATAACTTACAACGCAGCTAAAAAGATTTTTAAGGAAAAAGAAGCCCCTACATTCAGCAAATCTTTTGCTAGTGTAGTGAAAAATCCAAGGATAAATAAATCAAACGATGAATTTATTCAAAATAAAACATTTTCAACGAGCATCCTGTCTTATCAGGCACCCACTTATCAAAATAACCAGGCACGAAATCTTCCTGATACTGAGGGAAAAGCCCTCCCATCCCCCTCCACTATCCCATCCCAAATCCCCCTACCCCACACCCCTGCGGCTCGGCCTTCTTCAGATCCGTTCGGAACTTTCCGTGACAAAACGACAGCCTCAGATGAGAGTGTTTGGCAGATAGCGCCGCCGCTCTCCCATCGCACGGACCACCAGCAGGCGTGGGCGCCCCCCTCTCCCGCATTTGAGATAGAAATGTCTATGAGTGAAGAAGGAAACGAATTGGATAAATCCAATTACTTCAAATAATATTTATATATGTATAATGATTAGAGATATGTTAAAAACTACAGCTAATTGTAAAATTAACGNATATAATTACAAAAGAGTTTATACCATATAATAACTGTAAAATACAATTTTTTAACATTAATTTTGTTAGCATTTTTACTAAATCTATAATGATCGAGAGTTAAATAAATAAGAAGATATTTAAAAACTAACTAGGAGAATTGAGTACATTCTCCCTCTGTCAGCTCAGATTTAGCTTCAGCGGCAAACTTTTTCTTTCATTGCTCTTTTCAGCTTTAAAATGAAATTAGTTATTTTTACTAATATTTAATAAACCTTGGGAAATCTGATTTTTCTTAGCTCCTACATAATAGACTTTTTGAAAGAAATGCAAAACATTGAAGATAAAGTAATCAAGTTTGAGATTTTCACTGTTTAATTTTTTTTATGGTACCATGAGACCAGAATTTGAAGAGTATCTAAGGAAGGGAACTTTTGGGGGTCCCTATCTTAATAAAAAATATGAATGGATTATATATCTTATCTTAAAACCTAATAAGGTTTTAAACAACCAAAAAAAAAAAAAGTTTAATACTATGAAATATATCCTGGGATCAGAGCTAATTTCTTTTTCTAATCCTGGCCGAAACCCTGACTAATTTTCCAGCTTTTAATACTACAGTTTTTCATTAATAAAACAAAATAAACATTTTTGAGGCCACAGAAAAAATTTTTCCCTCAGCACTTTATCACTAAAATCCAGCATACTCAGGGACATGTCATACTGGATCATTGAGGTATTTAAAAAAAAAAATTGTAAGGGGGTAAATAGACACAAATACTTTCATACTTTTGAAACTGTGTTTATTTGTACGTTAATAATATATTCTCATATATAATATATTTGGTGAATCACTTATCTAACATGCTTTATTTGATTACATTTGTTAGGCTTAAAAAATATATTTATGCATTAAACTAGTTTTCATAAAGCAACAGTCATTCAAAACTATTTTCAAAGCACAAAATGAGGTTGTACATACAATATGCACTTCAGCTGCTTACAAGTGTAAAAATGTAGCATTATAAACAAAAGAGCTAGGCTGAAGAACTATAAAGACAAGTCAGTTCCTGTATCTCCCGAATGCTCACACTTTCGCATCTTCTCATGAGCTAAATAAATCCCTTGAGAACAAAAGCAGAATTAGTCATTTTTTTTATATCTTTTGTTTTTTCAAAAATGATTCCTGCTCAGTGCTAAAGTTGAGTAAGTGCTAAATTAAACTAAAGTTCTTTTTTCTTTATCTTAACCCCAATCATATTGTTAATGACTATTTATTAACTTACAATGTCAGCCTTGAGGAAATGTTATTTTTGTTTAAGTACTTATTTAATTTTCACCACTTCTTTTATGATTAATTTTTATGTGTTTTTTTTAATTTATTTTAATGTATAATTTTTTGAGCCAGAAAAGGCCTTCTGTAAAATTCCTCTCTGTTAGTCCCAGAATAAAGTTAATTTTCTTTCTTTCTTTCAAAAGTGTACCTTGGAGTTCTAGATTAGAGAGGTCTTGCTGTACTTCCTTTATGGAGAGGTAAGATTCATGTCTCAAGCATAATCTTACATTTTCCAACATGTATATATTTTTTCAGCATATAACTTCATTCAATTTTATTAAAACTTCATGTTATTTTATTATAAGTTCTTTAAAATATTTAAGTTAATAGTATTTTACTAAGTTAAGTTAACTAACATTATTAGATGATTTTAGTTGGGGTTTGGTCAAGGTAGATCCAAAAAAAATACAAATTTTAAAAATGTATTTTTTTAAAGGATTATCTGCCAACGTCCCTAGTTCACATTCCCATGACAGTCATGGAAATGTGAACTTAGAGACAGGACATCCTCTCTCGTCTTCATGATGACAGCCCTGAAGATGGCTTACAATGTAAGCCGAAACGTTGGCAGATAATCTTTAAAAAAAATACACTTTTTTTTAAATTTGTATTTTTTTTTTTTTTTTTTTTTTTTTTTATCTACCTTGACCGAACCCCAACAAAAATCATCTACTGTCAAGAAACTCCCCATTTTAATAATTTCTGTGTAAATTACTTTTTCCAAGGAGGCCAATTGTATGCCATTAGCTATTCCTTGAGGGTTCGTCCGGCAGAAGCATTGAGGCAAAATAGGTGTTAAGCTACAACTAGCAAAGTGATTAGGGACTTAGGACATTGACCAAAAAAGGCAGAGTTCGTATTGAGGGAGCTTGTGCCAACAGGCTACCTTGGGGTTTACGTTCATAAATTTCTAGTAAAAATAGTTTTTATTTTTAGCTTAAATCAATAAAACTCAATACAGATTCCTTCATTAATAATTTAAATTTTTTAGGATATCAATTATTGAACAACTATGAGTAGGAGTAAAATTGCTATTGAAAAACAGTGGCTGAGCTGTCCTATGATTACTAGGACCAACTAGAACCCAAGATGAGTATCATCAAACCATCCCCAACAGTGGAGACCCAATAGAATTTACCGCGTAAAACGTCTAATCATGATATTCTTGATTTTTGTATTCAACAGTCATATTTACTGAACCTAGTGGNTTCTTCAAGGGAAGAGTTGAAATTGTGATCCTTTGAGAGCCATTCTAAGGAATGATATAAGCAAGGGATCAAGCAATTGGCTAGCATACAGCTAATGACAGTAGATGCTTTACTTTGAGTATTAAATGTATTTTATATCAAATATATAATAAAACAAATACTTTGTTGAAAAACAGAATTTTTCTTTATACACTCCTTTATTATTGTTGAAAAATAAAAATAAAATATCGGTTGTCTATTAAAAAAATAAAAATAAATAAACATATCCAGCCATTGTGCTAGCGGCAACGGACGTGTCAACACCTGATGCTCAGCTAAGTTCTAAGCTGGTGAAGGTCACTAACATTTACTGGGAAAGTTATTTTATTTTTTATTTTTTGACCCATTAACATCTCACTTCTTAAAAATTTGTATTAAAATTAACTAGGTAATAGTTTCACCTAAATACATACAACCCCGTGGGGGGAACCAACATGAAGCGGCCGCCGTATAAGTCGCCGGCTAAAAAAAGGATAAAATCGGCTATCGAGTGCCCGAGAAATTTCGTCTCAAATAATCAACCTGTTCAAAGCAACTATAACCGGTTTCTGATAATTCAACGTATCGGTGATGAAAACCTCAATAAAGTCTCCCCATTTCTTACCCATAAGAAACTAACTTCACTTGCAGGCGAATTAAAAACCGTTAAAAGGCTGAAAAATGGTGCTCTATTAATCGAAACACNTCCAATTGGTACCCCCAAGATATTGGGATTCCTCAGGGATGTGTTCTGAGTACAACACTTTTTCTAATAGCCATGAATAACATCACTGATGTCTTGACAAAAAATGTTAAAGGATTCCTTTTTGTCGATGACTTCAGCATCTTATGTAGATCCTACAGCATAGACTTTATCAGAAGGCAGCTACAGACCATCCTAAATCGGCTGCAAGAATGGTCAAGAATAACAGGCTTTCAATTTTCTACAGACAAAACTAAGTGTATAATATTCCACAGAAAGCGTCAACCTATTAACAATCCACCTCTACTATTGAACAACTTTCCACTTCAATACGAACCAGCAATCAAATTCCTTGGCTTAATCTTTGACTCAAAACTTTCCTGGACCACTCACATCTTAAATCTTAAAAAAAAAGCTGCCGAACATCTATAACTACTTCATGTTCTCTCTCATTTAAAATGGGGAGCTGATAGGAAAACAATGATAACCATATATAAGGCACTAATTCAAGCAAAAATTGACTATGGAAGCATTGTATACGGATCAGCTAAAACTCGTGTTCTGAATATATTAGATCCAATTCACAATACCGGCATTAGATCTACTACTGGTTCGCACAAGTAGGGTGTTAAGCTTATATGCCGAATCTGGAATCTATCCTCTGCAATTTCGAAGACAAAAATTGGCATGTAAATACCTAAGCAGACTCTATACTCAGCCAAATCACCCCACTTATGAAACAACTTTTAATAACAGATTGAGTCACAAATATGCAGGACTTAATAATACATCTCTCCCAATAGCTATAAGAATGTCCAGGCCCATAGAAATGTTAAAAAATATTCAGCTACATCACTCAAATCACTCTCTGCCACCATGGAAGATCACTATTCCCTTTACTGACCTTAAAATGCTCAAAATAGTTAATAAGAAACAAGAGACCAATAAAACAATAATTCAACAAAACTTTTTAGTTACAATTGAAAAATGTTCAGAGGCAAAAATTTACTACACAGATGGCTCCAAGACAGATAACTCAACTGCTTTTGCAATATACTCAGATAAGACCACCATGAAATTCAAAATAAATAAACTTAATAGTGTCTACTCAGCCGAACTCTCTGCTATACNGATTATCTGCCAACGTTTCGGCTTACATTGCAAGCCATCTTCAGGACTGCCTATCATGAAGACGAGAGAGGACGTCCTGTCCCTAATTCACATTCCCATGACAGTCATGGAAATGTGAACTTAGAGACAGGATGTCCTCTCTCGTCTTCATGATAGCCCTGAAGATGGCTTACAATGTAAGCCGACACGTTAGCAGATAATCCTTTAAAAAAATACATTTTTTAAATTTGTATTTTTTTTTGGATCTTCCTTGACCGAATCCCAACTAAAATCATCTAATAATAATATCTACGGTAAAAAAAAACTCTCCTTTTTAACTTAGCTAACTTTTACTAAGTTAAATTATCAATAAATTAACTAACTTTTACTAAGTTAGTTATCAATAAATTACTTTAATTGATTGAGAAATTGTATCATTACTCATTTAATGTTAAATAATATGTTCAAGCATTCATTTAATAAATTTTCTATCCTGAAAATGTAATCCTCTGAGGCATTTTTATTTTTGAAAAATGCTAAATCCATTTCAAAAATAATGACATTTAAAAGTTTAAATAAATGAAAAGATTGTATAAATGATTGAGAATAATTAGAACTCTAAAAACATAAACAATTATTATGACAATTATTTAAAATCATAAAGTTACTTATGAAAATAATTAAACAATAAATTACAATAAAAACAACTTTAAATTAAATAAAAAAATTACCAAAGAAAAATGTCTAGAAACTAAGGAAGTGTCAGTAGTCAAATAGATATCAGGAAGTGTGTAGCCCAAATGATTGCGGAACCTGAGAGTTAGAATGAAGGAAACTAAATCTCTGTTTGGCATGGAATGCCTCAGGAAAGAGGCATTCCATGCATCAACTCATACTAAACTCAAAATAGCTTTAAAACTACACACACACATATATATATATATATATATATATATATATCCCTCAGATAACAAATATATAACCCNAACCAAATGGGAATACCAACAACTATGAAAACAATACTGGAAGACAAAAGCCCATTCCTGGAGAAAGTTTTCATCTTCCTACGTGAGGTATCCCTTTACGAAAAAATTTAGCAAAACAGAGGACTTTGAATATATTTAAATAAACTGAAAAGCTGTACCAAATACAAATAAAATAAAACTTTATGTCAATGTGTATGTATGCCGGTGTTTATACATGCACATGTATTATCGCTGTGTAGAAATCTGAACAAACTTACTAGCCAAGAAAAAAAAAAAAAATTTGAAATTTAGTAAAATATGGCGTAACCAAGTAATATCTAAATTTTTTTGTAATATAATTGTGTTTATATCTATATAAATGCATATGCTTGGGAAAAAGAAAGACATCTTTTTTTAAAATTGAATTAATGAAATCTAAATCCTCGGCAATGATGACCTGAGATGTTTGTTGCCAATAAAAAAATCAAAAACCAAACATATCCAGCACATATCGTTCTATTATGTAATCTATTGAAGTTTGTGTGTTTTTTTTATTTATTGTATTTTATCTCAGTTTCTACTAAACTAGATTTTATCTTTTTAACCTAGTTGTAAGAAACTAAGAGCAAATTTTACTGAAACTGTGGTTTAAGTATGGATAAGTACAGTTAGGTTCACTCACAAGCAGCAAGGGCATAATAATATTACATGCATTCAATTATCTGATCCAAATCAGTAATTTTAAATTTACTGAAAAAAATATATTTGAGTAATGTAAGTTCTTACATTATATTACATGTAAGTAAATTTACTTTAAAGCAGTATCTGCTATTTTAAGGAAATACTTAAAACTTTATGCTTAGCAGAGGGCACATCTCACAAAACCCAAATCATGATTTTTTTTTAATTCAATTTTCAATTTTAAAAAAATCATGTTTCAAAAATTTGAAATAATAATTTTCAACTATTATACGTTCAATTACATTGCAATGTAACTAAAACTGGATTATAAATCATTTTGAAAAATACTTTATGTAACATTCTGATAAAGTAAAATAAATTAAGTAAAAGAAGAAAGTAAAATATTATTAGCAAATGAAAATAACCTGGGTTGGATAGAGATTTTATATAAACTTATTAGTTTTTACTATATGGAGAAGTCTAATAAATCAAAATTTCATAATTGCTGACTAGAGTTGATATGAGTTCTTTCACTTAATTTAAGATAATGTGTAATCTTAAATTTAATTAACTAATTTAAGATTAAACTTCCAATCCCTTAATTTAACCCCATAGAGTGGTATACTCAATAAATTAGACCGAACCCAGATGGAACATAAAGTCTAAAAACAGCAAATCAGTTCAGCCAATTTTTAGCTGAATTGCCAACTATGGCTAGCTACAGCTAGCCGGCTTTTACACTAGGGACAAATTATGAGACAATTTTATTTTTTTTTGGGGGGGGGGGGCGTTTGTCACATAAATTATTTTTAAGTAATAGCAAAAGTTTATCTGTGAGCTGAATATGTATAATAAAATACAATGCCAAAAATACATTTCTATATTACATTATTTTCTGAGAAAATTGATTTTTTCTAAAAGAATTTTATTTTTTCCTATAGTGTATTAACTAAAATTGTGTTTATTTCAGAATTGTAGAAAAAAATTTTTTAATACCTAAAAGTGGAGGAGGATACATTTTCTCAGGTGAGATCCAAAGTGAATTCTGTAATCAGATGAGAGCTAAAAGACATGAAAAAAGGCAAGAAATTCCAGAAGAAGATCTTAAACTTTTTGACTCAGGAAGTAATATGTTTTATATGGTCATGAAGCCTTTGAATAAGTTTTCTGCTTGTTCAATAGAATCTGTAATTAGAAAATGCCCTGATAAAAATATATTTCTAATGTTTCTTAAAAAAAATGAAAAAATTGAATTTGAAAATCTATTGAAAAAGAAATATAAAAATTTTAATATTATTAATATAAAACGAACTCCATTTGTGATTATAACATCCCAGTGATGAAGATGAAGGAAGATGAGAGATCCTTGTTTATGGTTAATCTTTTAACAGTTTGGCAATTTGGTGGGACGGTCCTTTCAGAATATTTATTGATGCAAAACAAAATGCTTTTTGAACCCCAGAATATTGACTGTAAAATAGATCCAGATTTGATATTCTGTCCTGAGCAGTGTGCATCATATGTCTATGACTTAATTGGTGTGACTCTCAAAAGGCAGGATGCCTCAATGGACCTCCTCCTCGATGAATCAGTAAAGGAGTTCTGTGGTGCTGAACACCTCATGAAATCAGGATGCAATGGTGTGACTCGAATAGGCTCAGATGAGATGTGTGACAGACCTGATGAATCCTGCATGTTTGTCAAGGTCAAGGAGTGGCTTGCTAGAAGTGACTATGATACTGTTTGGCAAAATATCAAGAGTCACTGCCCTGTTTCAAAGAGCTATGAGACAGTTTTAGGGAAAAAAAATAGAGAAAATATAAAAGACAATAATTTTTCAACCATATTTCGCAGTACAAGTACAAGAAGTACAGTGAAATTTCCTAGTCGCAAAAGAACCAAAATAACTACATTAAAAAACATCCAAAATAAATCTCAGAACAAGTTCATTTTATTTTAACAGGAGAGTGAAAAATAAAATTGTTATGCCTTATTTATTTTTTTTATAATTTGAAAACTTATTTTACTCCATGAATCAGTAGAATAGGCAGATTCATATATTATAGCTAAAATTATTTAAGAGAAGGCCCGTTTTATTTTTATTTCAGTTTATTAATTTTGGCTAAAAGAGAATGATATCAAAACTAAGCCAAATTTTTACAATCACTAATTCAAAGGATTATATAGTCAAAATAATTTTAAAAAGAGATAGACAAATGTTCCCCTCTAAAAATTATTATAATTTTTTGGTAAATCAGAAGGATTCAGGGAACAGGCAAAAAAAAAAAGAAAAAAAGAAAAGAAAAAAAAGTGAATTATTTTGTGCCAGATTTTATCTTTTTATCTCTATATTAATTAATTTTTGCAAAAAGTTTTTATGGTTTATGATCATTTTCATTTTGATCTCTAGGGGTAGCTTTCTAAAATTCAAGTTATATTTGGGTTCCAAGCTTAGAAATTCAAATAAGACATCAAAAGTTTTGAGAATAAAAATAATTTTATTCTGAGATTGATTTTCCCTTTTTTTTTTTTTTTTTTTTTTTTTTTTTGAGGCATTGGAATGGTAATTAGCTATTTCACAATTCAAAATCAGTATTTTGTTAATATAATAATAATATTCATCAGTGAACACACTTTTGCACTGTCCTCTTTTGTAACTTGCTGGTAGGCAGTGCTCATAGCTACATTATGCCAGGAGTACCATCGGTGAGAACTTTAATTTTGCTTTAATGTATGAAATGGAAATATTTCTGATCTATAAGCTAACATTATATAACAATCATATGACTTTGTCTTTGTTCCTTGTGTATATTAAGGATGCAACTGCTTCAGAGTGCTAGAATTTTAAAATCAGATTTAACATAGTAAGGGAGCTGGATGATTACTAGATGAGCTCCGAATCTGTGAATTAATAAAATTAGCATTGAGAACTGCTTGGATTGAGGAAGAGAGGAATCCTCTACCCAGGTGCCAATAGGTGAACTATTTTCATTTTGGCTGCTGTTGAAATTATAAAGGTAGATCATCATTATCACCACTTTTAACTAGACAGCATTTTAATAATATTGTAAGCATGTAGATTTCATCACACTGATTTACTGAACTTAACCAGTTGGAAAGAACAGCTGTTTTGTTTCAGTAGTTTCTATAAATACATGGCCCTTTACTTAGAAAGGGTGCAACAGAAAACTATACCTAAAGGTATGGATATGACCAAGAGACTCGCTCTGCACTTATAAGGCTTTGAATTTTTTATTTGTATAAAAAACCAGTAAGTGGAAGAAGCATAGAATAACTTAAGAAGGCTAAGAGAGTTTTCATGAATGGTTCAAAGGCTCTTGTGCTTAGATGCAACAGAGTAAGAAGATAATATACTTATATATTATAAAAGGGTAAGACTTATAGAATGGTCCAAACAGTCCAGATATTAGTTTCAGAAAAAGTTAAACAGTTTTGGCATGGCATTCAATAAAGGAGACTGTTAAAATAAGATAAATCTAACTCTTTCTAAAAGCTATTTAGAACTATTCTAAGAACTAAAAATTAAATTAAGTATGGTCATTATTCAGAGCTGGTGAGTTTAGTATACAAAAAATATATGTGATATGAATATATTTTTTTAATACTAAGCAAAAAATATTTTTTTGGAATACTTAAAAATCCCATTCAGTGTCTTAATGAAAAGTCTTTAAAATAAGTGTCGTTTGAATAGAAATTTTTCAAACATTACAATGTCTAAGTAAGGAATCTTTCCCAATATAGTCAGAAGAAATTCAACTATAAGAAACCCAAACAGATGCTTTCCATTAAATGTAACTTGATTTTTATTTAAATAGTTAACAGTGTTTTATTAATTAGGGTAATGGTTGATTTTGTAAATGAATAATCATATAAGAAAAGATACCAATGTGACAAGTCAAAATGTAGCAAATAAAACAATTATAAATTTTAAGTAAATATTATGTATGCAAATATTTATATTCCAGTTAGACTTTACAACTTGAAATGAATGAATAACATTGCACACTTTTGTTTTTATGATATGGAGTATGATTGGTAATTTAATATTTTAAAAATTAAATTAAAAAAGTATGCTTTATTGAAACTTGGAAAGGAAAGCCATTGAGAAAGATATTTTACCGTTTAAGAAAGATTTAATATTTGAACCTTATTTTTAGCTCATTAGGCATGAAAGCTAGCTTTATTGCACATACTCCTAGACAGTTTTGGAACAAAACCAAAAATGTTTATATAAATATGTGAGGGAAGGTCAAAAAGTTGGCTCAGAAAGGAATAAAATCAAAACACAAAACATATATTATTTTTTAATATAATGTCCCTTATTACAAATACATTTATTACATCTATTTATATTTTTTCTAAACTCCTCAAATAATAATTTTCTTCTCTAGAATCAAATGAGCATCAATAGCCTCATTGAGTAGATTTTTGTCCTCAAATCGCATTCCCCTGAGGTCCTTTATGGGATTTGGGAACAGAAACTAGTCATCGGGGGCTAGATCTGGGCTCTAAGGAGGATGGTTAATAATGGTTAATAAAATCCAAGCCCATAGTGTCAATGACCATCATCACTTTACGAGAGATGTGCAAATGGCTATGCAATGGCAAGTGCAAACAGATGAAAGTAAAAGTATTATAAGTGCTAGTCAAGAAATAGCAGAATTATTAGAATTTGTATATGTATAACTACTTATTAGATGACATAATAAGGTATAAGTCCTTTATCTTAATCCCTTCCTTCTAGGTAGGCTGAGAACTTTTTGAACTCCCATCATATACTAGAAAAGTAGATTTTCAGTCAGTTCAACAATTAATGCTGGTGACATCTTACATTTAATTATGCTAAGAACATAATAAAATGCTGATAAGAACTTTGAAAATTCTTCTTGAAATGAAAATTCTCTTACTTCTTGGGTATCTATCTTTTACCTTTTTGCCAAAAGTATTCTCAGCATATTGACATTTCTCTTTACAAATAGTGCCAACTTGAAGAATCTCTAGTTAATCATATCTTTAAAGAATTATTGAGGTTATTATTGGTCCTTGATTAAATCCATCTCCCACCTCCCATCAAGGGATATTATTTTTTATTATGCATGAATCAAACTCCTTTTTCCAATATACTGAACTATCCTATTGAAGGATAAATAAGTATAAAAAATTAAGCTTTTGACACATAAAACATAATTTCTACAGTATTTATAGAAGAAGCAATTTTATTGGAACAATTTGAATTTTAATTTCAGGAACACAGAGGTAAGTAAAATATGTTATAACCAAAAAACAACTACTAATAATAAAAAGATATGTAATTTATAATACTATATAATCTTTATTTTTTATTATTATTATATTATTTTTTATAGTAAATAGAGTTTAAAAGATAGTTTTTTCTTTTCTTATTTGAGTCATGCTTTTCAAAAATCTCCAATATGTAGACAGAATCTGAAGAAGCAAAACACCTGTAGCCAGTTATGAACCATAAATGCTGAAATATTAAATGTAAAAAAAATATAAGAATCTTTCTTTCACCCTTTAAAATATAAATAAATAAAAATAATTTGAAAAAAAATTAGGGCTTATGCCTATCACTTCACTTGCTCCATTTTTGTTTAGGCATTGATTTATGTTTAAATGAAACAATAAATTTATGAGCTTAAAATACATTAAGACATATATAAGTTTAATCCGAAGTTAAAATTGTTGGTACTGTAATGCACTGAGGAGGAACTACAGAAATAGAAATGAATATATTATAACCTTAACTAAGTCTATTAGTTTGGAAGAGTTGATAGCTTTTAATAAAAGGCCCAATGTCATTATTTTAAGATATTTATAACTCACTGCTTTGAAAAACATTAATAAAACCATAATAACTTTAAATTATATCAAAATAGATTGCCTTAACTCTGGTCTTTTAACTTAAATATAGTTTTGAATTTATAAAAATTATAAATCTTTTAATAAAAAATTAGAGAAAAGATTATTATTTTCTGAAACTAGGTCTTTTAAGTTTCAAAATAATAAATAGAAATCTAAAGTTATATATATGTATACATAGATTTTACAAGTACTATATTTTTATACATATAAAACATTTTTAAACAACAAATCAATTTGTTTATATAATAAAAAAAATGCAAATTTACAATAATTGGAAGAGTTAAGAAATTAAATATTTTTAGGCTTTTGAAAAATATGCAAGAAAGATAAAGAAAAGTAAATTTTAAGCCAAATAAGAACATAAAGATAAAATTTTATGAACAGTCAAATCTTAAAACATCATTAAAAAATAAAAATTTGATTAAAAGAAAAAGAAAGTTCAAATTAACATCTAATCAAATACATTAGAAAAAAATTGTATTCTTAAACTAATTGCTGATTATACGGACATGTTCATAGTAGCTGATGTCTCGATACTTGTCTTGCTAATGAACTACAATAAGGCTACTTGAATTAAATCATTTCATAAATTTCATAAATAGGAATTTAAGGATTCCGTACAATAAGCAAAGTAATTTACAAAATTTCACTGAATGTCAGTACTGAAAAGGATAATCTGAAGTCAGACAATTAAGACTAACTTAGTCTTTATGTCAGCTTTATATCCTTACTCTAAGTCTGAATATCTATACTCTAAGATAGTGTGAAAGGAAGCAAAATCTTTTTCTGTATTCTGTTCCTCTAACTGAGTAACATGCACATTGGTCAGCTTAAACTGCCAAGAGCCAATGTACACAGGATTAAAAAGAAACTGTCTTCTCAGGCATCTTCTTGTCAAGTATAAAGTTGTAATTTAATTTAATTAATTTTCTCTTTGTTTGAGGACCATGATGAAAAACAACTGTACCTAGTACTTTGACCCCATTAATGATAGTGGCCCAATCAATGACTTGCACATAAAGATAAAAAAGCTGACTGCGCTGGTAAGTTTCTTCAATTATAATAATCTGAAGTTAACAAGCTTTTAATATCTATGCTTGCCTGGCAAGAAGCATTCATAACTAACTAAGAGTTAATCATTATATGAGTACAACTGGCACAGAAAAAAATGCATGTAGGAGTTCCATCATTCCTTGTTATGTCAGTTTCAATTATATATTATGATTCCATATTAAATATTCAATACAACCTTTCCATCTGCAGTTTTTAATAAAAAAGTTCTGAGTCAGCTATTTTTATATCATTACTAAAGTCATTAGTTAAGTTAAGATATCCTCAAGCCTAAAGGAGCTTTTCATATAGTCTGGTTAGTTTTTTTTAAATCATTCATAATTTACTGAACAATATTTTTTAATGTTCAGAAGGAGAGTTTCTTTTGACCGTAGATATTATTATTAGATGATTGTAGTTGGGGTTCGGTCAAGGTAGATCCAAAAAAAATTATACAAATTTAAAAAATGTATTTTTTTGAAGGATTATCTGCCAGCGTTTCGGCTTACATTTTAAGCCATCTTCAGGGCTGTAGAAATACAATGTCATAAGAATACAATAATAATTGGCAATAATATAATAGAGAATTACAATAATGTAATGTGATATCAAAAATATAAATGTAGAAAGCTATGTAAGAGAATTTAAAAAGATTTTAAAAAACAATTTGAAAAAAAAAAATCAATTTGAAAAACATGCAGACAACAACTTATTGAAAAATAATTGAATAACATTATTATTAAGCCCTGAAAATGGCTTACAATGTAAGCCAAAACGTTGGCAGATAATCCTTTAAAAAAATACATTTTTTAAATTTGTATTTTTTTTTGGATCTACCTTTACCGAACCCCAACTAAAATCATCTAATAATATTTTTTAATTTTTATTTATTACACAGTTAGGAGAGAGGCAGAGGATATGAGAGAAGTAAAATTGTCACTGGACAAACAAACCTCTCTCTTAGAAAATAGTATTTCACAAGATGAAGAAGAGCTCGGAGCTGTCAAGAAAAGAGAGTTGAAGAGTTACCACAGGAGAATGTGAATCCCAAAGACAATAAAGGTGAATCATTCTGAATAAGAGTAAATTCCTGAAAATTAGAAGGGTACCAGTTTCCCCTGGCAAGCATCCTGTAGGTCTTGTAATAGAAGTGGCAATTATAATGATAAGATATGGCTGAGCAGATAAGGATTATGGAAACTACTCCCAATCCTCACTAATTTTGGCTTAAACCATAAAGGACACATCAAGGAATTAAATGAGCAGAACTGGATGTGTTAAAGATACTTCTATACAGGTAGATAGGAAAATTATTTCCACTCCATTTACTAAGTGAAGAGTTGGTCTCCAATTTATAAGCTTCAATACGGTATTAGTTATTTTGCTTGGTCTAGGGGAAGATTTTAAAAAAAATACTTCTTTTGAAGCTTCATGAATTATAAATCACGTACCACTATATTTTAACAACATGGAGCCTTCCAGCACTTCTAAATGAGAACCTCCTCTCCAACTTCCACGACAGGTCTTTTATCGAAAACCTCATTTCCTCCCTCATACCTGGTATTTTGACACTGGTCAGAAAACTAGGGGACTCTAAGCCTCCCAAGAAGGAAACACAGACCAAACAGGATACTTATGAGGCATACTGCTTGGAGATATTCTTCTCAGCTCTTGATTCAAAATTGAAATGGTTCTTTATAAGTATCCTTATCTTTACTCCTTTTATAAATAACCTTCTTTCCCACATTCATCAATCCATACAGTCCATTAATAATATGAGGCAGCAAGATAACAAATGGTTGAAAGACAAATGGCTTCAGAATAAGAAAAAAACATTCATCAATCCCTGACGAATTAAATTTCTGTTTTGCCTCTTCTATTTTCTATGCTCCTAACTAATCACATTATCCTCTACCTTAGAACCCAAAAGTTTTTTCTTGCAAAATATCACACTCATTGACCTTTTTGGTATCGCTAAATCCTTTACGAACTCCATTTGTGATTATAACATCCCAGTGATAAATATCTCTTTTCCTGTTGTCCTTCAAGTCCTCAATCAGATTTTTAACTTTTCTCTGTAAAACTGCATTTTTTTCCTGACTGCTAAAAGGGCACTGGTTAACCCCTTCAAAAATCCATCCTACAGGATCTTCATAATCTAAGTTATTATCCATGTTTCACTAAAGATGGATATAAATAATTGTAAATTAATTAAGAAATTTAATTCAAAAGCCGTAGAGAACCATGAGTATAAAAGGTATGCCCACTAAAGTTGGCTCTAGACTGGCAATGAAGATAGAATGGGGGAAGCACTCACTCATCCCAGTTACATTCATAAGTTTCTTCCTTAATATGCAATTGTTGTAAGAAAATATATAGTTCATAAACATTAAAATTTTTAATAGTTGCAAAATGTTTTTATAAGGTTTCAAAACAATTTTCAACTATTGTATTTTATAAACATTTTTGGTAACTCACACACACATGTCACAAAACCTCTTTCTTCTGTGGATTTACCGTAGATGACTATTCTTGCCCTCTCCTAGAATTTTCTAAAGCTTTCAATTCCACAGATCACTCTATTTTCTATTCCAAACACCCATCCCTCACTTTCTCACATGGTCCATTATTATGGTTTCAATTTTTTTTCCCATTAGAATCAAAGAGGTTAATTTATCTTAAATCAATAATCACATTCTTTGCCTTACTCACCATCTAAGGATTCATTAGGATCCAATATTTCATCTACACTTTTCTGTACATGATTTGTAACCTTCATTATTAATTCCAATAAACACCGTCCCACTGACTCCCAGATATTCATCTTCTTTCTTCCACCAAAACTTCAAGGAGAGATTTCTCTCATACAAACTTACTTTGGATATTAGTATCTGAGCCGATATCAAAAAGTTTTCTTAACGCTTCCAACTTCAATGCTCATAAATTCAATATCCTTATTTAATAAATACTCAGACTTTGCATTTTCAACTTAACAATCTTTCAAATTGTTCACAGTAAAGTTCAGAATTCATAGAGCATCCATCAGACCAGTGTTATTGAATAGTCTATACCAGGTATGCAAGTTTAAAATGTCGTTTTAATTCCAATAGAATGCGCTCTTAGCCTATTGAAGGATTTGCTTATCTCTAAACGCTATTTTGTTTGTTAGTCATTTGTTTACAAAAGTCAGTTGTTTTTAAGTCGTTTACGTGGACGTATCATACCTTTCTTTGGTGTTAAAAATGTCTAATTTTAAGCCAAATAAAGAGCATTTGCGGCATGTCATGATTTTCTTATTTAATCAAAAGAAAAAGGCATCTGAATGTCATCGAATTTTTGTTGAGACTTATGGCGATCTTGNCTGGGCCAAGATCTATTATTCAATAAAGCCAGCTCAAGATAAGACACCATCCCAGCATGGAAGAGCCAAATGAACCCCTTGGGCTTTACGAGTGCCCCAAAATAAATTATTTAATTTTAAGAATTAATATAATTTTTTCCCAACATTTTAGACCAATTTGCGTATTTATTGGTGGTATACACCTGCAAATTTAGCCTGTAATTAAGTTTATAACTAGTTTAATTAATAATTTTCTTTTAAGACTTTATTCATCAACCATGATGAATATGTATGTTTTTTTTTCAAAATATGAAAGTCATATTTCACCATTTCTAGCAATATGAAACAAAAGTTGAATGAATCAATTACTTTTTAATTAAATGAAAATAATCTCATATTTATTTTCTAAAAAAAAAAGGTATTCATTTTTTTTAAATTCTCTTTTCAACAGACATTAAACTATTATTGAGCAATAGATCACAAAAGTAACTTACAAAAATTACACCAACTAAAAGAAGAAAGTAGTTGCAGATATTCACTCCTATGCCAATCAATCTTGCATTCTTCAAGACAGCTGGGCAAACTAATCCAAAATAAATAACATTAAATCATTATAAAAATTGAATAATTAGTAAAAAGTAAAGGCATTTATATATAAGAGCAAGTTATTCATTCTTGAACAATTATATGAAGAATAATGGCAAAAGAAAAGGGCAGTCTGATGTTGTTTTTTTTTCCTTTTAATTTTTCCAGGAACTAATGATATAACTTCATATTTAAAAAAAATTTTTGAGAAATATATTATACTTTTTTTTAAATTACTGTGTATATATTTTAAGAAATAAACGACATTTTAAACTTGCATACCTGGTATGCAGAATATGCTAGCAATTAACCTCAATGATAGACATAAATGATTAATGCTAAATATGATTAGTATTGATCTAAGAAAACTTGAAGTTATTTCTATCATTCTACAATGGCGTCATTTCTATCAGGATTAAAAACAACTGATAAAAATAAATGAGTAGGCATTGGGGCCACAAAAATATATTCAAGAAATTTTCAATTGATAACTTAATAATCTAAAGGGTTATTATGACTACCAATGAATATAGAACTATCATACCTTCTATTATCCGTCTTCATTGGTTCCTGCAAACCATCTTCTGTTGGCGAGCGCTTTCAGACATTGTCCATCCTCGGTTGAATACAGACAGTGGTCAGTGAAAACATGTATTCGGCCACAAGGATGGACAATGTCTGAAAGCGCTCGCCAACAGAAGATGGTTTGCAGAAACCAATGATGAGGGATAATATGAGGTATGATAGTGATAACTTAATAATCAAGTTAACACATTACACCAGTGCCAATGAGGATCATGACAGATATTGACCATATTTTTGAGGCCTCGTTGCCATATTTTTATTATTATTATCTAATAAGTATCCTGAAGGATTTAAAATTGATAACAATTTGCTTTGTCAAATTAAAAAAAAATTAATTGATTAATTGGGACAATACATCTTGCAGGATGTGATTTTAATAATAAGCATACTCGAGTCTATATGATCCTCTTGTAAATCATAATTGAGTAAAATATAATCATTGGTTTTTGTGCCATGTTATACTGGTTTAATTTTAACTATAATTCTTGAGAACAACATTAATTTTTTTTTACTTTGGTTAAAATACTACATTATCTTTATAATTATAAGTTATTTTTATTATATAATCATAAAGTAAAAAATGTTATTGATATTTTTCAAATTTAGTAATTAAAAAAAGTAAAATTTTACTCAAGAAAAATATATTCTTCTTCTCAGTGCACCGCCAATTAGAAGCCAGAGCAAGCAGAATAAGGATATTGTACAGCACAATATTGACGAGATTAATGGCAAGATATGGCATCAAAAAAACTGGATATTTCTGCAGAGAAATATAAAGATAAAATCAAGATAAGAAAAAGCAATGATAAGATTCTACAATAGTATTGAGCAAATTTCATGTTATGATAGAATTATTCATAAAAACAAAATATATATTTAAAGGCAATTCTTCAAATTTGATTTTTAAATTCCTTACAACTGCTTACTTTTTTTTTTTAAATTAGTTACTTTATTTAAATTACAACTAAATTATTATACTAAAATATTATATATAGGTGGGATAGAGAGTGCATTGCATACACAAACATTTTTTTTAAATTATCTTTGAGTGATTTCTTCTTTTTGTGTGTACACTGCACCTGTTCTTGAATTGCTATATATATAAAATAGGCATTAGGTTCATCATGTTATTTTTTTTTTTTTTTCTAAAATACACTGACTTCAAAGGGTTTGCTCAAAGTGATCCAAAACTGCAAAAAAGACATGGGGTATATTTGATGTGAATATTTTTTGCTATCTGCCATTTATGTTAAGGCAGCATATAAAAGCAGAATATAACGTGGCTTTGACCTATCAATAAAAATGTAAAATAAAAGTAAATATATACTGACCTAGGGTAAAAAGAAATCGACAGGTATGCTATCAATGCTTCTCAAGATAATGACTTCTAGACTATTCAATAACACTCTGGTCAACGTATTGCAAACAAGAATAGAAGTTGATATATTGTTGTTCCTCAAAGTTAACATTATGAGTACTTACTTAAAACTGGCATCTCTAGATTTTTTGTACTATGATGACTGCATTAAAGCCTCTACTTAGACATTTATTTAGGGGGAAATTTATGAAACTGTAGATACTACTGTAGCAAGTAACAGCTGTAGCTTTCTTTATTCAAATCCATAAATATATTTCAACACCAAGAAAGGAAGACTAGTATTTTTTGGGACCATTCTTACTTTAACATTATTATTTAACATTATTACTAAAAATTCAACCTCACTGACATTAATTCACTAAAACCCGCATTCAATCAAATAGTTATAGGGGAGGGGCTAACTAGAGGCAACCGCCCAATTTTAAAACCATGGCACTGGGCCAAGATCTATTATTCAATAAAGCCAGCTCAAGATAAGACACCATCCCAGCATGGAAGAGCCAAATGAACCCCTTGGGCTTTACGAGTGCCCCAAAATAAATTATTTAATTTTAGGAATTAATATAATTTTTTCCCAACATTTTAGACCAATTTGCGTATTTATTGGTGGTATACACCTGCAAATTTAGCCTGTAATTAAGTTTATAACTAGTTTAATTAATCATTTTCTTTTAAGACTTTATTCATCAACCATGATGAATATGTATGTTTTTTTTTCAAAATATGAAAGTCATATTTCACCATTTCTAGCAATATGAAACAAAAGTTGAATGAATCAATTACTTTTTAATTAAATGAAAATAATCTCATATTTATTTTCTAAAAAAAAAAGGTATTCTTTTTTTTTAAATTCTCTTTTCAACAGACATTAAACTATTATTGAGCAATAGATCACAAAAGTAACTTACAAAAATTACACCAACTAAAAGAAGAAAGTAGTTGCAGATATTCACTCCTATGCCAATCAATCTTGCATTCTTCAAGACAGCTGGGCAAACTAATCCAAAATAAATAACATTAAATCATTATAAAAATTGAATAATTAGTAAAAAGTAAAGGCATTTATATATAAGAGCAAGTTATTCATTCTTGAACAATTATATGAAGAATAATGGCAAAAGAAAAGGGCAGTCTGATGTTGTTTTTTTTTCCTTTTAATTTTTCCAGGAACTAATGATATAATATATGAATGATATACTTCATATTTAAAAAAAATTTTTGAGGAATGAAATTAATGACTCAGATAAACAAAAAAAATGAAGATTTTTAAATGGAGAGTTTTTGACCATAGAGGTTATGGTAGAGAATTTTTGTTGGGGTCCAGTCATGAATATTTGATCCCAGTGGCAAGACGTCCCACTAGCCTTCATGATAGTCCTGAAGATGGCTTGTAACATTGTAATGTAAGCCAAAACATTGGCAGATAAAATTTTTTTTTTTTTTTAATTTTATTTTTTGGATCAACCTTGACCGAACCCCCAAAAAATTTTTCTACCAACAAAAAACACAGACAGGGGTTCATTAAAACAAAAAACTTATAATATTAATCATAGTTTTAATCATTGAATTAAATAATTTTATAGAATTTAAACATAGAAAATTTGAACAAAAGAAATTGAAGTTCATATAAGATTTATATTTATAATATATGCTGAAACATATTACCTCGTGGATTCAGGGAATCAAGGACTGAGGGTGGAGGGGCACCAGATCCAAACATACGAAATAAGTCAACCAAAGTAATTATCTAAGAACCAATAGAAATTATTATCAAAACTAACTATTTCAAAATATATTGTAATAAAGCAGCATAAACAATATTAATGAGCTTACCAATACTACAGTGCTAAATGCTTTCAAATAAAAATGAGAGCCCAAAGCACAAGGTTTGCATATTGCATTAATTTCATGATGGTAATACTACAAAAAAAATAGTGATAAGTAAATATGAACCCAATTTGCCATCTACAATATATTAAAAATAACAATTAAATAAGATGGAGTATCACTAGATAATCTCAGTAAAATTTCGACCAAAAATTACTCAATAGTATTTTCTGGAATGATCACATTGCACATAAGTGTTAATTAGCAGCAAATTTTTAAAAAGCCTTCAAGTTCCAAGTCTAGGCCAGCAGGATAGCAAAAGCTAATGAAAGATTAAATTTTGCAATAAGTTGGATCTTTTGTAATAATCGGGAGCCCCAATTTTATAATCAATACTCCAATATTAATGTATATTCTCAATTTTGGGATGTGCTATTTATAACTATGTATTTTAACAGTAGACTAAGAATAAAAGAAACTGTTATAACTTCATTTTAATAAGACATATTTTGAAAACTAGCTAAACACACAAAAACATATATCCTAGTTAAGAGGCGACGATTAAGCATGACTTGACAAAATATATTTATACACACAATAATTAATAAATGCATCATAGTAGTAACAGGAAAGCAGTTCCTGCAGATTTGTGGTCAATCTACTCAGTTTTAAAATAAATGCTTTCAATTTCATCATAAGCATCATTGTGGTTTATGATCAGAAAGTTTTTAATCTATCTTTTTAGAACAGTCATATTCAAAAACTTTTTAATTTCTTTAAGGAGTGAACAATTTGCTATCTGAAAATAGCTTCTTAATACATAAATAAAATCGGACAAAAAAGAAAGCCTGCATAAAGGATAGAGAAATAGCTAAAAATTTCTTTCAATAAGATAATAAAATATTAAATTAAATTTCGTCCAATATTTTATTGAAATCCCTGTCCTCATTTTTTTTATAAATTCTTTCATTCAGAAAGAATTAATAACTGGTGTCCACAAAGTACTCATGATGCGAAAACAGAACTAACAGATTATAAAGTGTACCATTCATTGAGAATTAATCCAGAAATAGGCATTTTCTTGTCTACAATAAATGGAGCAGGGCAAGAAGTCAATACCTTGAAAAATGGGCCTAAGGAGGAACCAAATGGTATCTTCATATTTGAAAAAAAAAATTACTAATTCATGTTTATTTTATTAAATCTGTCTACATAGTCTATTTATTATGTTGGGGAATATATTATAATTTTAAGAAACTAATCACATAAATAACCATTACATCTGTGAAGAAACTTGCATCTTAGAAAAGACGAAGGAAATGCCTTCTTGTTCCAGCAGCCTTCAAAAATTTATGTTTTATTAAGATAAGAATAATAATAATTCCGTCATTTATTGTAAATAATATAAAATTAAGTAATCTGGTGATGATATGATATAATTCAATTTGCAGTTTGCCATTTCGACAATATTAAATAATATTAGCAGATATATAAAAAGCGAGCAATTTTTAATCAGTTCATTAAATATTCAAAGTACTGTAAAGTCTGTTGATTTTTAAAGTTAATTTTCTTTATTATCTTAAAATAATCAAAAGTGTACTCGATGTTCTGTAACACCGATTACTACATCAATGGTAAACATCGATAACATTTGAATCCTAATATGCTTATCATTGTCATTGATAACTACCGCTTTTAGTGTAGTGAGGGTTTTATGTTGTAATTTTCTGTAAATTAATTTGATTCTAAAATAAGTTTTCTCCTACTTTACTTTAATTAGTTCTATTGATATATTTATATATAATATATACATAAAAAATAAATACTTACTCGTATTATCTAACAAAGTAGCCATGGAGTGGGATGACATTATATATTTAACTTTATTGTTCAGTTCTATTGGTTTTGGCAAAGTATTGAGAACTATAAAATGCCCATATTTAAAAAAGAATGTTGCTACTCTAGTTGGCCTCCTTATAATTCTTACAGTATCTGGTGTTCATATTTTCCACCCCATAATTTTTACTTTGGTGAATGCACTTATTATTACAACTTTTAGTTACAAGTGGGTATTCCAATTTGTTTTTGTTTTTTTAAAAGTTATTAGTGTACATTTCAATATACTTACAATTTGACTTTGTGGGACCTGATAGAAAAACTAAACAATAAAATTCTCTAATTAGCTAATAAGATCAACTTTCTTTTCCTTACCTGACTTTAAATGGTTTTAGTTATTTTCATATTGCCACACTTAAGTGGATTAAGAAGAAAACAAACATATCTACCTAACACCTATCAACCAGACACAAATATATGTAATGCTTCAAGATGGAATAATCTTAAGAGGCAGCAGTATGTATTTGTGTTAAATAGGGTCTCATTTCTCTTAAGAGGTTTTAAAGCTTTTTATTTTTAAAAATATTAAAGAAATTAATTTTTGGTGTAGGCATGATTCTGTTTTTCTTTTGTGGCATGAGTTTGTTGTTGGTTAGGGATTTTGTCTAAAACACGACAAAGTCGTGCAACTTTTTGCTCTGCCCAGTCGGGCTATTTCAAATATTGATTTCGTAAAAGGTGATAGATTTATGGAGACTGTGCTACTATGTATTATTACATTATTAATTATTCATTAAATTATTAATTGTTAGATTTGGCTGATTGGCCCAAACAGCCAAAATTTGCCAAAGAGTGTGATTTTTGTGAAGATGTAACTGTCCTTTTATGACATTTTTGTTTTTATAATAACAAAGAATGATTCCTTTCACAAGTATCTGTCCTTGCGATAAAGGATGTTGAACCCTTCACAGATTCCTCTTTACAGAAGAGGTATAGTTAACTAAGGATGTAGAGATGTTTTATGTCAGGTTATCATGATAACAGTAAGTTAACACTTACCGACAATCTGGTTAGATTACAAACATTTTCATTTTTTTTTTTTTTTTTTTTAATTATTCTGCTATGAGGAAACCCCTATAGATTTTGACTATGGGATCAAACAGAATAGCCTTCCACTAGTTTTTCACCTACTTGATGAGAACTGCCCTATCCTTCACATTATTCAGTTACACAAACAGTTCATGAAAGTTTTTTAATGAAATAACTTCACATTTAACTTGTATTCTGTTTGTTAATAAATCTTTCTGTTTTTGTAAATCAAAATTTTAAAAATTTATTAATAATTTCTATTGAAGTGGTAGTTGGGGTTCAGTCTAAATGTTTGGAAAAAATATTTTTTTTTTTTTTACTTTTAATTTTATACCTATGGTAATAGTAAAATATGTTTTACATATTAATTACAAATATTTTTCCCTCAATTTTAGGAGAAGGTAGTCTAGTTAACTTTAAAATAAGGTTTCCAGCTTTAAAAAAAAATCAGTAATTCAGTTTACTTTTATTTTCTTTAATTTATGCAGCCTATTGTAATATATTTTATGTACAATTTTAGCTTTCTCTTATATCCTGTGATATTAATTTCATTCTTTTATTCCCAGAGTTCTTCATAAGGCCAGCTTTGCTTTTTCATTTGTCTATCTCATCTTCTTCAGAACTACTATCTACTTTGGTATTCCTTACCCTCCTCCTCACACAAATCTTGTGCTGATGATTTTAGCGTTGAAGGTTTGTTTTTGTTAACCAATTTTATCACAGTATTTTATTTTTTATTCATTTATGACTTTTAAAAATTTCTTTTCTCTTGTGTTATAATCTTTCAAAGTGTTCAGTTTATTGCAAAATTCCAAGAATTGAATAAACTTTAGGAATTAATATTTACCGCTACACAAAGTATGTGTAATTAAATTTGGTTCAATTTGTGTCAATTGAAATGTATTAACCAGGATTAGATTAAAATGTTCCCTAAAATAAGTATGAAATTTATGTATTGCTTGTTTAAGCTTTTGACTTTTAATATTATTTTCCTTAATAAGTACTATAATTGTAAGAATGTTTTAATTTGGGTTTAGAAAAGTCAAATATTAAAAAATATAGTATTTGGTGAAGAAATATATATATATATTGTATATATATAATAGGCATTTTCTTGTCTACAATAAATGGAGCAGGGCAAGAAGTCAATACCTCTAGGGTAAAAAGAAATCGACAGGTATGCTATCAATGCTTCTCAAGATAATGACTTCTAGACTATTCAATAACACTCTGGTCAACGTATTGCAAACAAGAATAGAAGTTGATATATTGTTGTTCCTCAAAGTTAACATTATNTATATATATATATAGTGTTTTATTGTTTCAGTTTTTTCAAGGTTGCACTGTTAGAATTTCTCTTGTTTCCAATCTCTGTCAGTAATAGACTGTTTTGAGTCAGCATTGATGATTTTGGTAATTACTGATTCTCTTTTTAGTAGGATAGTTCTTACAGATCTTCTCTTATCTTGCTTTGGAAAAGCTAAAATTATGGACGGTTAAAAGTTATTTATATTTTATTGTTCACTTAATCATTGGAATTTTTGAAATGAAGAAACCAAATATTTGGTATTTATGCATACTTTAGTATTTTGTAGATCATTGAGTGATTTTTTTTATTGATTGCAATTGGCCAAAAAGGGGGTTAAGAGAATGACTAAATTGAAAAAATCATCATCTTTGTTACTATTTCATGAAAATAATTTTAAAACACAATAAAATATAATTTTATTCTATAATATTTAAAAAAATTCATAAAGAGGAAAAATTATTAAGATTGTGATTTAAAATGTAGGTTGGGCCCTCTTATTTGTAAAATATAGAAACCAAATTCAGTATT
>KZ806914.1:69884-84551 GCA_000696205.2 Oncopeltus fasciatus | reverse complement strand
TTTTTTTTTTTTTTGTCCAGATTAGTATTATTTATGTAGATAGATATTTTCTCAGGTAATGCGAATATATAAATGGAATCTAATAAGATTCCGGTTATTACTTAATTAACAATGTTTTGGATTCGTGTGATATATATTTATTTCAGTACTTATATCTAATATTAAAAAGCGTTTTATTTTGTAATAATTATATTTGGTATAACCTGTCAAACTATTACTTAACATTAGGATAATCTCTGGTGAGATGTCATTTTTATGTCAAATATTGGAAGACAGTTGATCACCTATATTAGGATTTATCTGGTTAATTTATTTTTCATTGAAATATTTAGCAGTATTAAATTAGTAACCCAAAAAAAAAATGCGTTCCAATTATATAATTTTGAATATCTGATAGACTAAAATCATTGACAGTTAAAAAATTTGGAAATCTTATAATTTTTCAATAGCATTATAGTTGTATTACTTTTGGGTGGAATTTAACTTGAAGTTAAGAGATAAAGTAAACATTTGTATCTAGGGTACATTAGAATATGTATAATGTATTTATTTAAAAAAATATCTGTGACCATCAAATTTCTATGAAATCATTGATAATTAAATCCCGGAATGAATTGAAACAATTCATATTTTAACTCAAAGAGATTCAATCAACCCCCTCCCTCCCCTCCTTGTAATACGCATCTAGTAAAACTCTGCATTTAATAGTTTCTTCAAATACAAAAATTGTATAGTATTGTCTTCTCAAATACATTTTATTGAGAGATATTTGAGAATTTTAGAGTTAAATTGAAAATATATTTATGAAAATTCAAAGTATAAAATGCTAAATTCATATATTCTACTCTAAAGGTGGCTGTTGAAGCTGGAGATATGTTGAAGAAGTCAATTGTTTTTGACAAGAAAACACCTGGAGTGTTTTACTGTCCTCAGTATAAACCCACAGGTAAGTTTTATCATAATCACTGATAATTTTTAGTAATGCAGTTTCTTATTTTATTTTAATGGCTAAGGATACATTAGAACTTTTTATTAAATTTATTACAAATTTATCTTATTACAATTTTATATTAAAAATATATATATTCTGAATGAATATAGTTGTCATAATTAATGATTATTCTTTAATTGTTAGACAAATCTTGTCACTTGTTTTTCCTTCATATTTTTGTTACATTCCGTTAATCAGGCTGTGTGGTTTAAATGAATAAGGTGAAAATGGGAATCAACATTTTTTTTCTTTACAAAAAGGATGTTCAATAAAAATAATTTGACATAATTTTCATCATAAAATTATAAGACTAACTAAATTGTATGACTAGGAGGCTAACTGCTATCTTAAAGAAACCAAAATTTGTGCCTTGAGTTTTGGGTTGATAATGTACCCAGAATGTATTCAATTTTTGTAATAAATATTTTAATAATAACATATTTTAAGTTAATTAAATTTTTTTCTGTGGTGATTATTTTTTGAAATTTTATTAATATGTATTTCATTAAGCATTGTATAAGGTTTATATTTTACATTATGATTTTTGTAATGATGATAAGCTACAAAGAGAAAAAAAAAATTTAAGCTCAAAGCAGGGAAGGGACTACTTCAAGGAGGCTTAAAAAATATTGATTTTTTATTAAAAAAATGATCATACCATCTGTCAAGCATTCCACCTTTGAAATTCTCCCAATAAAAGCCATTAGTAGACTTTAATGTGCAATAAATCATATAATGTTTATAATTCATGATTTAATTTACTTGTAATATTATTTGAATATCTTTTATTACTCTTAACTACTCTGAAATAGAATGGTGGACTATGTCTTCTATTAAAATTAATGAACAGTATTATTTTTCTATGTTTACTCCTTTAAAATTATTAAAGTAATGATAATATTTGTATGTAGTAATCAAGTAAATAAAGGACTTATCATTTTTAAATGAATGGAATAATGGTTAGACACTAAAATTCATCATTTATATATGTGGGTCCTATGGTATTTAAAAAGCCTGCTTTTTATTTTTAAGGTATCGACAAGATGATTGTCAGAGCAAGGCCTCTAAAAAAGCTTTGTGAATTTGATGGAAAAGGTATTCCAGATGATCACAAACCAGATTGCTATAATGATGTTGATGAGTCAGAGTATGCTTGTAAAGAGAAGAAAAGGATTATGGTAATGTATCCTAATTGAAATACAAATATTAATTGATTATAGGATCATAGCATCACTTAATTGGAAATAATTTAAATGTTACAATCCTGTAATTTTTTAAGCATATCCTTTAACAGATTGTTGCTATTTAGAGCTTGAAAAATTAGTCAAAGATTGGATTACCAAAGAGATTCAAGACTTAGGAGAAAGCTTAAAAATATTTAAATTGTAAAGAAAAAACTACATATATGGCTTGTCTCTTAAAATAAGATATATACGTACTTATGTACAAGAAAATTAGTATAAATTCAACTTTGTTCTGAATATGTATTGATTCTCTTCAAATAAAAGTTTAATATCACAATACTATATGAATATTTTCTTATGAGATGTCTTATATTTTGATAGATGAAAGTATAAGCAACAAGGAATGCTGATTGAAACTGATATAATCTCACTGCTGTAATCAATATATTTAACATAAGTTAGAAAATGATTTAATTAGGACCAATTTTTCGTTGCAAAAATACTAATTATTCAAATAATAGCCTTTCATTATTTCTTACAAATTTTAGTAAAATATTTGATCAGATATGTGATATGTAAAATATGTAATCAAACCACAAGAGACTCAAATAATGAGATTTAATGCAATAGACTAAATGTTTCATCATTTTAATTTATGAGGAATGATTTTTTTATCAATTTATATATGCTATTTTAACTGAAATCAGACATTTTTTAATAAGTAGTGCTATATATGTTAGCTTAGGATGTCTATTATTACTTTTTTTAAATATAAAATAAGATTATAATTTTTTGTTTACAAAGTTTTGTTATTTATTTCTCTTTAATCATGAAATAATACATTCTCTTTTCTTGTGGTTTGTGTCAGGTCAACTCTACATCAAATTTTGATTCTTATCTAGAAATAATGTATTACTAATGTTTATTTATTAGCCTGATTTGTTGATTTAATTAATTAAGACATTTATTATTAACATAAATGGATAAAATATTATAATTGAAAAGTTAAATTTCATCCAGTATAGTTTGTTTAAAGGCAAAAACATATAACCAGGAGCCATACTTCTTATTTTATAGACTTCTATCTTAGAATGTGAATATTTGTCATAGTTATAGTTATTATTTATTAATTTGTAGTTTTTTGTACTTATATAGCATTTATTCACACTTAATATTCAAATCTTATATTATGAATTAACCACTTGCTTAAAACAAGTAGCAATTTTGCTTAGAGAAGATTTTTGCAAAAAATAATGTCAGAAATAACACTAATAAACATTTTCCAGAAAAGACTAAAGGATCCTAAGGAAGAAGTATTACTGGAACCTGCTCATCAGTTTTAGGTAGATTTTAACACAAAAGAAAACAAAAATCCTCTTCTTACCTGTTAGTGTTTTTCTAACATATTTCTTCTTTAAAATAACCTATCCATGTGTTTCTTTTTCTCCATAATAGTCTTTAAAAATTCATTAACATGCTATAAAGGTGATATAGATAAGCTTTTTTTCTGTCACTTTTGCAGGAGAACATAAATTCTTCAGAAAAGTGCTTACTTGTTCTACTTCTGTACTTCTTGTGATGAGCACATTGAGCTTGTGCTTGTCTTCTTTAGCTTCTATGTTTTGCACTCTTAATTATTTATTTTTTCAGCATGTTTAGGTCACTGAAAAGAAGAAACCTATCTTGTTCTATGAATGCCTTAATTTCAAAATTATTTTCTATTTGTGTAGTGTTGTTAACTGCCTTGAATAACAATAATAATGAAGAGCCTGAGACTTTAGTGGAGTACCATAAGAGAAAATCCAACTTTTTTTCACGCTGTTCTATTTCATTAAGCTATATTCATCATTCAAATATACATTTATTTGTATAAATATGAATGTTTGCAAATTTATAAAAACTGTCATATAGGAACTACATAAAGTAAACAAATTCTTCAGCAACCAATTTTCTTATTAACACTTTCAGTTTTAAAAAAATTGGTGATCTTTAGTTAAAAACTGAAGGTGAACTTCAGTTAAAAAACTGAAGTGATCTTTAGCTACCTCACATGGTACTAAGTGGGCTTAGCTTGATCTATCTTCTTAGATCTTTTAGGTCTGGCCAAGCCCACTTAATACCATGTGAGTTAGCTAAAGATCACTTGAGTATATAAAGCCAACCGAAAAAAATAAAATAAAAAATATTTGTCTGAATTTTAAATCATGCATGGGGAAGGGGGATTAAGGGAAGACTATAATTCAAAATCATAATATCCTAGTTACTTTTAGCATTACTAAAAATTTACTGAATTAAAAAGATGTAAAATATAATTTCATATGATTAATATTTTAACCTTTTTTTAAAGCACTTATTAAAGAATATATTTATGAATGTAATTTTGAGTGTTAGGAAAGCTATATTATTTTTAAAATATTGAAATTAAGAACTTTATTTTGGAATTTGGTTTTGGAGAGAGGGATGATTTAGAAAAAGCCTTATAATGTTTATCATTATTTTTATTTGTTTCAAAAAACAAATAATAGGTGCTAACTCAAATTTTCTAAATTTTATGTTCTAAAACAATTTAATAAAAAATGCATAATAAATGGAGATATTAGCAAACATAATTACAATGTTTGAGTACTAATCTCTCTTCCTTCCTAGTCAGTATAATGCTAGTTCAGTGGTCTTTCTTTTAACGCTTACTGCTATCTCTGGCTTACAAGGTGAAATTCATCATTTACTCTTATTTATGACCATCTTAAATAAAAATATAATTCTGCCTAGTGAAGCTCCATTGTGACAGACTTTATAATGTCAATTAGTTCACATCATAACTGTATGAAAAACTTTCATTAATTATTAAAAATACTTTTTATTTATTGATAAATTGACCCCTTCAAATTAATTCTTTCTTTTGATACCAATAAAGTACTGATTATAAATTTTGTTTTCTTAAAAGAAAATTAAGAATAATGACCTGCAAATTTCTCATAAGAATTATTTTTTAAGTTACTCATTTATGCCATTTTTATTGTTAATTTGAAAATTTAGACTCTTATCTCACAATTATTAAATTTAAATGTCTTTATACTTTAATATAAGCATTTCTTAAGTATATTTTAGTTTACATGTAACTAGTTTATTGTTATAGTTTGCCACAGTTAATTTAACATAGTCAACTAGATGAGTTCAGTAAAAAATACCCTGTCTCTAAGGCCTGTGTAGCAACAATGAGTTATCCAGCCTTTGGAGAAAAAGCAGCATTACCTGGCCCTTAGGAAAACTGTCACGCCATATAACTGTGGCTTTGTTGGCTTACTGGTCCACTTGCTCCACTTTCCAAAACCCAGCAGGCATCTTAACTATTGTTGTACTGCATGGTAGTTGAGCACTTTCCCTTTTTCAAGGCAGTTAGCACAGCATGCTCCAGAAGCCTATCTGCCACTTCTTTCATGCATGAACTATTTATTACGACTCAGTATTTAATTTCTCTGTATTGATATAGATGAGGCTCAACCCCCCTGGCAGCGAGGATATCAAAATAAATCGAAAATGGGAGCCACCTACCAAAAGTAACAACATCAAGAGGAAAGTAAGGGTCCGCAAGCAGAAGATCATAAAAGATCATCAATAAGTAAACAAAATTAACCTTTACTATACTAATATATTGAAAAGTGTCAGAGAGTAGGCACAATCCTCTGATGAGACTTGATTATATATTTTTGAGACTGTAAAAGTCTGATTATATTTTAAAAAATAACTAAATTCATTACTTAATAAAAACTTATATTAAATGCAATTTTTAAACCAAATTCTAACAAAATATTTTTTTTTATTAAATTACTCAATATACTAAGCCTTATTTAAAAATAGTCAATATTTTTCAAGATTCATTTTCAGATATTACACTATTTTTTAAAAGTTAATTATGTTAAATAGTTAAAATAACAAAGCTAAAATATTTTTGTTAATAAATTTTTTATAATATAAAATTATTTTACACTTAACCTTTTATTTAGGAACTAATTCATTCTGTTTAATTTTAATATTTCAATATGTTTTCTTTATTAATTGCACCTATCATCTTAAATGTTGTGTGTATAGTTATTGTGGCTGTGAGATACTGTTTTTGAATTATTACAACTCTTAGTGCCACTTATATGTAAATCTATTTTAATAAAAAAAGAAATAAGTAGCTATCAGAGCAACAATCAGCCTCTCGATGTTAATGCTTAGAAGTTATTCCTGTACATTGACATGCAATTTATATTTTTTTGTTTGTGTATAATTAAAACTTCAAGGTAACACACTTGTATTTATTTTAAATATTGTTAATAAAGTTTTATAGAAAGTGTTATTTATTAATTGGCCTCATTTTATTTAGCATTAACAATATCTGTTTAATGTATTAATCTAATGAACTCAAAGCATTTTTTAGATAGGTATGACATACACTCATAAGTGTATATTAAAATATACTTAGAGATCAGAAAAGCAGAAATTCAACTGATATTGGATTAAGATTCATGTTATTGGTACATGCATCACTTTCATCAGTGAAAATAAAATTCAGTTTAAGCTAGAATTAATTAGATTTAAAATCTAATTGATTTATGAGTAATTATTAAATTAAAAAATTGAAATATTTCATAGGTCTACAGGTATTATGGCAATTCTACAAGTAAAACAAAATGAAATTACATTAATCAATATTTTTAAATAGAGAGTTTTTTGATCGTAGATATTATTATTAGATATTTTTGTTGTCAAGGTAGATCCAAAAAATACTCGTAGATATTTAAAAAATACACATTCTTTAAAATTGTATTTTTTGGATATGTCTTGACCGAACCCCCCCCAAAAAACATCTAATAATCAATATTTTCATTTACAAATTTCATAATTTTTTTTAATTGACTCAAGTTTCAACTAACTAACTAAAACGCCTTCTACTTCCACCTCAGGCTCCTCAGTAAATTTTTCCTTGTGAGTAGATTCTTGGATGTTTCTCATAAGGGTCCAACAGTAGTGGGCTATCATCCTAATGCTCCATTTTCCTTGGTAACTTTTATCAATGTCTTTTATGTCAAAATTAAATTTTTCACCGTGTTCTTCACTCAGGGCACCTAAATACTCTGGAAAATAGGTGGGATTGGAGGAAATGCACTTTCAAACTCATCAGGCAATCTAAGGCTTGAAATGCCCTTAGCATTCGCTCACAATTTTTTTTATAGCTTGAATCCTTTGTAGTATCACTCTTTTTTTATTTAATGGCTTGTCAACCTTTGGTCATTAACACCAGGGACATATTTTATAGAAGCAAGAAGATGTTTTAAATACGAAGAACTTCTTGACAATAGGTTCTGGTGAGATGTGATGTATTGTTAATGGGGATAGTTATGTGGAGATATATAGTAATTCCTTTATAATAGGAAAATACATAAGTTATAAGAGAGAAAAAAATTGAGAGAATGGAAAAGGAATGTTATTCTGAAAATGCTTCTAGTTAACATTTAATAGCATGTCCTGTTTCAGGTAGTTCATTATAGAGTCGATGACTTTCTTCTCGCCCTATAGTTTTTTCTCTAGTCTCATTTAAGTTATATTTTTTCCTTGTTTCTTCATATTTCAAGCACTCTGTAAATATATGTTTGATGGTAAGAACTGTCCTTACAAGTGGGTGGGTTATCCTTAGCCATTATATAAGTCTTGTGTTTCCTATTCATAGTCTGGCTAATACCACTTCTTTATTACGGCCAGTTGAGATGGAACTGAATCATACGAGTAATTCTTCGTGAACACGCTCAACATTTGCAGAAAAGAAAACATAAGGTCTGCCGCCTATTAAGGAAGCTGAGCCAACTCCTTCAGGGTTTTTTGAACCATCTATATAAATGCTTATGCAAGATTTTTTTGTCTGAAGTTAAATATAATAAACATTAATTCGGCTTTTTAAAAAGTAACTTTATTATGAATAGCTACACGGGCATAATGACTTGCAGAACATCAGAGAGCGAAAGACAATGTTACAGGATATGGCTGGGTATATGTTGTAGAAAAGTGCAATGAAGGCAGTCAGCAGTATTCAAGGGAAAGCTGGATGTAACTCGTGATAAGCTTTTTAATTTAATTCTGAAATATGATGTGGATGGTATCCTTTTTAATGTACTTGGTGAAAGTTAGGTTAATATGTACAGGCTTGAGAGACCGAGGCAGTTTTGGTGAGACTGATTGAGGAAGAATTGAATGGCATATTTTCTAATGAGGTCATAGCTCTTCTTGTAAAAGAAGATAAACTAATGCGAAGTGGGTGAATTTCTGAAACTGTTAGTCATAATATTAGGGGATGGGAGGGTGAGGCTAAGATGTAGCCTTCCAGGTTTCCTGTTTTGCATTAAGAATGTTTCTACAGGCTAAGGAACTGTGAGTATATTGCTCAAGGTGTTCATCACAAGGATGAGGTTTAAATTTTTTTAATGCTCTTTTTCGCCTTTATTATTCCACCAAGGGACTGGAATTTTATTATTGGACTGAGTGGTCTTTGGTGTGGCTTGATCAGCTGCAGTTAAGAGAGCATTTGTAATTTTAAAATATATATTGTCAATATTACAATCTAAAATATCTATATGGGTGAGTTGTGAAAATCTGATAAAGGGACCAATCAGCCTTTTTAGTATTCCACCTAAGTGGGCGAGGAAGAGGAAGCTGGTTTGCCGAATTATTCTTGAAATGATAGAAGGGTTTACTATTGAAAAGTCAATATGAGACTGCTTTCCCATGGCAGAACAAAAATGCGTTGGGGAACCATCATTTAGTTGGCACGGCAGTGATTTGTCGACAAAAAATTCAATGAGAATTCCTCTCAAGTTGGTGGTGCTGGGCGAGTTCTGAAGAATGTTATGACTTAGTAACCCAAGAGGAGGATAGGTTCAGGTAAATCTATTAAATCCTCTAATTGTTTCACACCAAAGGATTGATTGGGAGGTAAATGAAGAAAGTAGATAGTGACTTTAAACGGTTTATAGACAGTAACTGCCACTGCCTGAAGGTCAGTGTTCAAAGAAATTATTGAAAAGGGTAGGAAATTCACTATTAACACACAGACCCCTCCGCTTGCAATTTTCTTCCCTAAGCAATCTTTCCTAATGACAGAAAATTTACTTAAAGAAAAATATATATTTTCTTTAAGTCTGGTTTTCTGTAAACATAATAAATCACCCTTGCATTTCTCATTGCTCCCTTGCATTTCTTGTATACAATTTAACATGGGATTAAATACCACAACTAAAATCATTATTTAAAAATGAAATGTAGGAAAAAATGAGAGTCTAACAAATAGAAGGAGGAAGGAAAGATGATATATTCGTCTTACTTGGGGGTTTAGACTTGGAGTAAAGTGCGGGGAGTAGAAGAGATTATCTAGCTAGCCTCGGTGGTGTAATGGTCAGCATAACTGCCCGGAAAGCAGGTGACTACCCAGGTTTAAGTCTCGGCTGAGGTAGTAAGATTTTTTTTCTGTCTCCCTTGCATTTCTTATATAAAATTTAACATGGGTTAAATACTACAACTAAAATCATTATTTAAAAAATAAATGTAGGAAAAAACTAGAGTCTAACAAATAGCCGACAATGTTAGCTCTTTCAAGTATAAGACTATTTACTCGTCTTACTTGGGGGTTTAGACTCGGAGTAAAGTGTGGGGAGCTGATCTAGCTTGTCTTGGTGGTGTAGTGGCCAGCATACTTGCTAGGAAAACAGGAGACGCGGGTTTGAGTCTCGGCTGAGGTGTAAGATTTTTTTTTTAAGGCTCTCATGTATAATAAATCATAGTGTCATATATGAGTAATTGCAAATCCTCTTTTCTGTAAATAACTTAATTAATGTTCCATTGTGCTATTTTCATAAGATAACCTGTTTGAGAGGAAAATCAATTTGTATGTGGACACAAGCATGTTTATTGAGGCCTATTAACATAGTGAGAGAGACATTAATGCGATATACTTGAATGGAAGAATAAGATAGTGATTTATTTGAATTTACAATAAAAAACAAAGATACTGCCAATAAATGCATATTCACAATGATGAATGAATATGAATTGCTCAAATAAAGCAAATAATTCAAGATATCACGATACATGTATCTGTGAATCAGAATACTTAGCTATACTTTTATATAATCGCATATATAATACGAAGATATAAAATTCATGCTCATATATACACATGTGTACTTGAGTACTTATATCCATTTAAGTAAACATCAACATTATGTCTAGATATATAGTTCATTGTTGGAAGTAAATTCATTTACATAAATGTACTTATAAATGTAGCAAAATATCAAATAAGAAAAACAAAAGATAAAGGTCCTGCTAAAGAAAAATATAAAACAGCTCATCTATTTTAAGTTTTGTTTTAGGTCTCTGGTCCTCAGGCTTTGATCGTTGCAGAGAATCAGATATAGAAATTATGGGGTCAGTAAGATTGAATAACTTAAAGAACCTAAAGAAGATGGTCTTCCTCTTTTTTCAGGTCTTTTAGAAGAGTCTGGTGTAGTGTTATTTTCCTGAGAGACTTTATTTAGGGAAATATTATTTTTAATTTTTGGATTTTGAGAAATTTTAATTTGATTTTTGGCAATATTATCAAGAATGCAGCAAGCTGAGGTATCATTATTAGTAATATTTAAGGTTTATTTTTGACTCTAATGTTGAAACTTGATTTCTTGGATCTTTCACTACCTCAGTAAGGTAAATTGTTCCACAACAGCATTAGTGGTGGGGGGAGCTGAGGTAGCTTGTGAATGAGTAGTGGGGGTTTGTGGGTGATAATGAGTTAGCACAGAGGGAGACAATAATCTTTCTGCTTGTACATATGAGATTTTTTTGTTAATTCGGTATTCCTCTATTTGTTTCTCTTCCTGAAAAGTAGGACTAGAAGAGTGCCATGTGGGATAAGGACCACCAAAATGTTTACAGTGGCTGTCACATTTACCTTTGGCACTTCCCTGACCACACACTTCTACACTACTCTTACAATTTGAGATACCGTGAAAAAAAAATTGTAGCATTTAAAACACTGAGGAGGTTTTATATATGGTTTAACTTTAATACTGAGAAAATCTAAAGAGATTCTTTTATGCAACTCAGAACATTGCAAATACAAAAGAATTGGTTAAAACTTTAGTATTTTTCGCAAACTTGTATATTCTTTTTGCTTTAATAACATTACTTTTTGAAGCTCTTTTAATTCTAATTCTTCCTCCCTACAAGAGGTAAACTCTTCTCAGGCTATGAAGCCTCTACAGTTATTAAGGCCTCTATGCAGAGAAACTTTAATGGGAATATTTTCATAACATGTAATATTTTTGAGTTTTCAATAATATTATTTTACATAGAGGAATACAACTTTCAATAAAGCAATTTATTTTGAAAGGGCTGAAATATTTTAAGGTTGTTTTATTTTGCTCTAGTCCCGTAACTATAAATTTTATTGTTCAGAGACCCTTTACTGACTCAATATTAAATTAAATTTCTCTTATCTTTACTTTGTTAAACGCCACCCTGGTCCTGGGGATTTGGGAGATGGAGGGTTTTCTTTTATATCCTCCATTTCTTGTAGGAGAGAGAAAAAAATATAGATTTGTACTTATCAGATGTTTTCTAGTTCACAAACACAGAAAAAAAAATAAAGGATCTTAGGAGTAGAGGGGCTAATAGATTTAAAGAGGGTCTATGTCTAATAAAACGAAGACTATTAACAATATAAACAAGAAAATTAAATGAAATTAGAAAATTGAGAGCAATACAATTTTTTTTGTGTGTGGAACGAATGGACGAATTGCTGAGGAAACATTGAGGTATGAAGAGGTTATTTATCTTGATCTCCAAGATGCATTTTGAAGTTTGTGAAGTACACTTTTTCACAAAATCAGTAAAGTTTACTTGTTTTTTCAACACAGTATTTTCATCACAAATGTCGCTATATCAATGGATTTTAGCAGAATTTTTGCATTTTGTGGCAAATCCTGATGTCTAGGGATTGAAAAAATATTTTTTTCAGTTTCAACACCCCAAAATACACAGAAATTAGTCTAGAAAATTTTAAATTCTAGCATTTTAATAGCAGACCTCTGTTTTCAAATTTATTAATATTCGCATGTTTCTTCATGCATCATCAGGAATATTTAAGGCGTTAAAGATAAATCTTATGAAACAGCTCATTTTTCAATTATTAGATGATTTTAGTTGGGGTTCGGTCAAGGTAGATTAAAAAAAAATGTATTTTTTTAAAAGATTATCTGCCAACATTTCTTTCGGCTTACATTGTAAGCCATCTTCAGGGCTGAAGAAATACAATGTCATGAGAAAACAATAATAATTGAGAATATTATAATACAGAATTACCATAATGTAATGTGATATCAAAAGTATGAATGTAGAAAGCTATGTAAGAGGATTTGAAAAACATGCAGACAACAACTTATTAAAAAATAATTAAATAACATTAAAACAGTAATTTACCACACCTGTCTATCATGAAGGCGGGAGAGGATGTCCTGTCCCTAAGTTCACATTTCCATGACTGAAGAAAATATTTTTTCAGAGAAACAACATTAGAAGCGGAAGGGTGGGGGAGAAGGTAAAACGCGGAAGGTACAAAGGGAAAGCGGCCAGTTTCAAAAGGGGGCAATAAAAAGAACAAAGGAAAAAAGGAAGGGTATTATTGGGAATAAGTTACTTTGGAACTGGGAAAAATGTTTGACAGGTGTCTGAGCCTTATCTTGCTTTGATCAATCAAAAATAAGTTTTATTCCAACAAAATAATGTTCTCACACATTCTGTCTATGTCAAGCCAAAGTAAAGTTTAGAGCACTTTATGGGTTCCAACTCCAGCCTCATCCACCATACATTCCAGACCTTGCACCATTAGATTACTTGTTTTGATCTATGGGCCATTTTCTTCAAGGGAAAAATTTGATAATTTTGTTATTAATCAATTTAATAATAAATAAATTTAATTTGATAATATTTTGTTATTATCAAATTGAAGACCAAGAGTTATTAGACAGTAAACCCAAGGAATTGTATCAAAGTGAGATCAAGCAATTGTCTAATGAGAGTAAACAAACAATAATGGACTATTCTTTAGTATTTTATATCAAAATACAAACATTTGGTTGAAAAACATAATTTTTTTATACACCACTTTATATATATAGATTAGATCAGATATATTTGTAAAGAAGTTTGTAGTTATTAGAAAATAGGCAAAATGAAGGAATATTTTGGTGAAAAATGCAGTCCTATTTCAATGATAGGAAAACAGGAGGCCATTTCTCATCATTTGCTATTCAGTTACCGCCTAAATTATGAATGCTGGAGTATTATTTATTATAAAATTGTCTTCAATAACACAAAATTAATAATTCCATTGAAGTCTTCCATTCGTTTCCCACATAAAGTGATTAAAGTAATAAATGGTTAATGGTTATTTATTATGAGCTTGACTTAATAATAGTGATGTAAGCAGAGTATAAGTAGGAGAAAAAACTCAGCACTACCAAAAAGCTAATAAAATTATATTTTACTGATGAATTTTTACACTTTCAACATTTCAGTCCTTTAAACAAGATCATACGATATGCCTTGCCACAATAAAATTAAAATTAATAAAAATCCAAGTTTTTTTCTTTTCTTTTTTTTAATCATTTTGCAAATTTTGCAAGCTTTTTTGAATACCAGAAGGTAATTTTATTCCATATTTATCTTAACTGTAAGATTATAAGATGCTTTAAAACATTCATAAAAATAATTAAAAAAAGAAAAACAAAACAGTTCAAATAATTTCATTCTCAAATGTTCCAACTTATTTACAGAGAGAAGGAAAAATATTCTAATTTAACATCAAAAATTATTAGGGCAATTATATTTACCCTGACTAAATTTCATTGGGTGAAATAATTGAATATTTCTAATTTACAACATAAGAAAAACAACGATTTCAATAAGAAAACTGAAAGAACAAATTTATAATAAAGGTTACATTACGTATTCATCTATACAAAACTTAAAAGTACCTTAATGAGTGAGACATTGTTGCATATACATTCAGCTTACCATTATTTCTCCTTTACGACTAACTATACAGAAAACCTATTGAAGACAATTATTTATATTAGACTTATGTCAGGACGATATTAGCGATTATATCTTTCGTATTTTAATTTTGCGTGATTTAAATAACAGTAATTAAAAAACAGAATTTTAGATCTTGTTTGTTTTCAGTCATCTAAGTTCTGTGATAGGAGGAAATTGGCTGCAAGATTTTCATTCTTCTCACAGGCAAAGTAGGCTTCAATGACGAGATGTTCTGGGAATCCAAGAGCTTTCAACTGTAGAAAAATAATTGTAAATTAAACAAACATAAAAAAAAAAAAATAAAATAAATAAACAGAAGTACTTAGTTCATTTTATAAATATATATATGTCTATATTTTTGCAACA
>KZ806914.1:37682-60609 GCA_000696205.2 Oncopeltus fasciatus | reverse complement strand
TTTCTCGAAATTTTAAGTTATTGTTTAAATTTACGATTTTTAAAAATTTATAATTTAATATATCGAAGGAATATTGAACAATAAATAAAATTTCAAGAAACTCAAATTAAATATCCGTCTAATTGATTTAAAGATATATATATATATATATATATAGAGAGAGAGAGAGAGTACAAAAAATTTTTATTTGTCAAAAGTCTTTTTCTTTAACTTATTTTTATTATAATTTATTAACTTCATTATTCTCCAAAAATCACTGGTATCCTCTTATTACAATACAACTTTTCTAACAGAGGAGGTTTAAATTTTATTTTCCCTTATTATTTACAGAATAATCAGTTTATAGTATCTTTATGCTTTACTAGGATATGTATCATTTTATGTCACACAAGAAGCAATAGCCAAAGAGATATTAAAATAATTTAATCATTGATTCATATGGAGAAAATAAACTAATACTTTAAGTCCTCAAAATGTTATTATTCATATGAATGTTTCGGACTGGTAAATAGTCCATATTTGTTTCCAGCGACTTTTGAATTTCTCATTTTTGAGTAAATGTGAAAAAATGAACCCTAAAAGTCACAGAAAATTGAAAAAGATTGTCTAAAACATTCTAATGAATAAAAACATATTGTGTGTTTATATTAGCTTCCTTTTTCCATCATCTTATAAAGACCTCAGTCCAGTCAAGCAAACATAAAGACCATAGACATGTTTTGGTCAAATTTTTAACACTTTATCAAATAGTAGAATCCATAATTTATTCAAGAATAAATTGATTCTATCAATAAGAGTTTTGTGCTATAAACATATCATTATCTCTTATTAATACTTTCTATGATTATAGATAAATTGCTTAGCAGAAATAACAATAATTCTATATACATTATTGGTTTCCAAATCAAAAAATCAAGTTTTAATATATGAATAAAAGTTTAATAGCGGTATAGAAAGGGCTTCAATTTAACTGTAAATTGTTATTTCAACCTGATTTTTGACACTTTATATGATCAGCTTTGAGTCATTTCTGCCTGAAATAATAGTTTTTCCAGAGGGATGTAAATATATATTCTCTAAGGACAAAGTCACTAAGCAAATGTACTATTACATGATTAAAGTACAAGTAAATAATAAATATAAAAAATTGAAACATCATGAGTTGAACCTGGTCATCAAGCAACTTAGTTGAGAATTTCTATACAACATTCATTTTAATTTGAATAAAAAAAAAACATTTTTTATGTTTCTGCCACTCAAACCCATGCTTTCTGATCACTAGTCAGACATGCTGACTTCATGAACTTTCATATTCATGAGTCAGAAACCTTTCTCTAGTGGGTCTAACCTTTTTCCTTTATTATTTTACTGAAAACATTAATGCCATCTAAATATGAAAATACAAAGAACATTTAAATTTCTGATTAAAATCTCTGGTGATTTTTTAACCATCTGCCAAGCAAAACATATGATACCTTTATATAATTCTTATTTGACAATACCACCTAAAATTGACATTTAATCTATTAGAAACATGCCAAAATAATCAGAAATGATGGATTACTGTCTTAATGTAGAAAAGAATAAAATGGTAGAAAATACACTAAATAGTCTGTAGAGTGCTTATAAGAAATACTCTAAATCAAAATTATTTCAACATTGGAAGTTAAGGGAACTTATAAGATCACCAACATTCTACTGAATTGTAGATGAAATAAAATTTTATTGAACTGTACAAGGCTTGTACCAGTTCNAAAAATGTGTTTAATTTCTATTTGACTTTCATTTAAAATAAATTGTTTAACTTTTAAACCAATGCTGTGAATACGAATATATACGTAATTCATTTGATTTTCATTTCACTCCCAAATTTTTATGGACACTGAGATATCATTACTTTAGAGACCTAAATATGAAACATAAAAAAAAAAAATTTCAAATTCTTTCTTGCTGCATATAAAACAAACTTATTACTACTAGTTATTACTGTCCATAACATTGATATTTCTCTTTCAGAAATATTCTGTTTAGTCCTTTTTTTTTAATGGAGGAATGTAAATTTTAAAACTTACTCAATGTCTCAAGAAAAAAGTTTTCCCCCAAAGAAATACTTTAATATCACTAAATAGACACATTTATATGAAAATGTAGAAATAGAAGCCATACATAAAGAACAATTTATATTTTCATAGATATCTACATATTGATAAATGTGGTGACTAGTTTACCCCCCCCCCCAAAAAAAAAAAAAAAATTGAATATAACAATTTTGTTTGTCTCAGAACACTGAATAAAATGAATGGAAAGAAGAATCAATAGAACTATTTTCATGTAGATGAGCAAAATTGTTCAAAATCTTGTGTAGAGCTTGTTGTCAATTGTTTTGTGTAACACATAATTTATGATTCTAAAAACTCAATAAATTAACAACAGTTTATTAGAAAAGATAAACCATTTTGGCTCAGAAACATGGATTGAGAGAGTTCATACTGAATGAGAAACATGAATTTGAGTGAGTAGTTCATACTGAATGGTTTTTAAAAAATAATCAGAACTGAGTAATTGTATTCCTAAAATCAAAAATTAAATATAAAGTATGTAAAACCAAAGTTTGTATATGAACAGGTATTATTGATAAATTCATTTTGGTTGGCCTAGTTAAATAAAACTAAAGTTTCGGCCCAATTTCCTTTACCAAGACCTAGATAAATTTATGAAGACTGGACACAGTTAACTGAGACCATTACGGGAATTGAACCTATCTATGGGAGAAAAAATAAATATCAGTATTACTATTTATTATGGTAAATAGAAAAAATAAGTCATTTATGAGGAACTATTTATTTCAATTGAAATTCTAATAGACAATGAATAATAAATAGATATAACTAAGTTGAGAGATAAAGATCTTCAAGAAGATATTTAATAGCTCCACCCAATTCCAAACTTAAATGTGCTGTAAAAAAAACTAACCAAAATGATAAGGCTTTTATTGCAAAACATTTTCAGTGAGGATTCAAAACACTATAGGTGATAGTTTGAAGATTTTAGGCTTGTTCTTCTAAAGTCCATTTTTTATTTTCTTGATAACTGTTAACTTTTAAAACAAATGAAAAAATGAAATAATAATTTCATTTTAATAGCAATTAAAACAATATTAACAAAGAGATAATGAGAACTTCACTTAAAATGACATTGATTATCAAATATACAAGTCATCATGACCCAATAGAAAGGTTAACATAAGTTGGGTGTGACATGTCAATTGGGTCTGAAATGGAAAACCTTTTAGGACTTGAATGAAAATCAATAACCTAGAAATGGGAAACCTTTTCCATTTTTAATTCTAGAGACTAAAACATCCAAGAAATAGTAAAATTTGGCAAAAAAAGAAAAACATAAGAGGAACGGACTTCAAAAATGATCAATAAAATAGATTTAACATTACAAAATGTCATGACTCTTGTATCAACTCTGTACTTAGATCAAACAACCATAATAAAACCAATACATCACCTTATACGTATTATTAATAACAAACAATATGAGCCAACATTTTTTTATACATCATGCAGTGTATATTTCAGCCTAAGGATAACCCACACTAAAAGTGAGCTAACCCTTAAGTAAATTAACATATAAAATGAGATTTTTACTTTTTTATATAATAAAAATACATTTACATGCAATAGAAAATGAACTGATTATGCTGCAGTTATTTATTTTAATCCTGCTACAATTAAAATAAATAATACATGGACAAGTTTAATTGATTTAATTATTTATTACTAATGTGTTAATGAAACCAAACTATAACTATTTTCTAGTTCCAATCAATAATTCGTATCAACCACTAGTGTCAGGAAATATTTAAAGATTAAGTAGAAACATAATGAAGGAGGAATTCAACTATGAAATAAATTAGAAGAAAATGAGGCACAGAAATTAAATGTACAATAAAGATTCAACATAAATAATAGAAAATCATATAAATATTAATGATAATTGTCTTTATCTGAATATCTGACAGTAAAATATAGCATACACATAACTGACATTCTGTCAACTGACCTGCATAGATTAGTCTCTGATTTTCAGCAGGATAATCCACACCTTTCTCAGAGTTAATTTTTTCCTTCAATTCTTTCACCTAAAAGTTAATGATGAAATAAATACATGAAGATGATAAAGCATTATTGGTCAGGTTAAAAATAAAGAATGGCATACAATAACTTCTATCATTCCTCATTTAGAGAGGATTAAAATATCAGTCTATAGTCACTTAACAATCAAATCTCTAATTGACTTTTAGTATCTTTTGACACCTAAATATAAGAAAAGGTTATCTATTTCTCCAAATCACGGTTTGTACTCACAGTTTTTGCTGGATCAATATCGACTGTAAATGTTTGCTTTTGAAGATTCTTGAACGTAATAATCATTTTTAAGGACTATGCTAAAAATTCTTAAGCAAACAAATCACAATTTTAAAATTTACTTCCGATACTCGATTAACCACAAAATTCTGACTAATGCGGCGCCATCACTGCAGGTTGACTTGAAGCTACTCACCATCACCGCTTCTTGAATAACTACTCTTGAAATTTAATGCTGATTATCTTATGAAAAAAATAAAATACAATTTGATCATTTAAATTTAATTAATATTTTATGCCTTATAAGCTTTATGAATAAATACAAAATTTTCAACCTTAAAAAAATTGAAAATCCAAAACTATTGTCTTGAAACTAATGAAAAATAAATAAAATATTGTAAATATTCGAAAATTTTAAACGGTGAATAATTTATTGACCCTCAAACAATTAATTAGAATGATCAGTCAAAACTTTTATCAGTTTGTGTTTGAGAGGGGGGGGGGGAGAGAAAATTTGAAGACAAGTTATCATATCGCACCCCAGTCATAGTAATTTCAAAACCAAAGAAAATCAGTTACAGAAAAATAAAATAAAATACTGATTGGTTTAGGAAGAGCAAGAACTACAATAACTTTAATTTTGGTTAGGAAGGTTAGGCTGTGACCATACTGGACCATCAGGTTAGTCATTGGCCTCAGGTTTTGCTGGATCATGGAGTGTGTTGAGAGTTTGAACCATAGAGTAGAGAGGGAATTTCTCTGCTATCTGATTGGGAGCAAAAAGTCCGCCGACCTTTTCTATCCATCCTCCAGTCAAATACACAGGCCCACCTCTCCATCCTCCAGCCCCTTATAAGTCCAGGGAATCTGACCGATATAATATCAAATATCTAATACAAGCTAACCTGGTACTCTCCCAGTATATATTTATCAATTGTTTAGTAGTTATAATTAATTATATAAGAACAAAACTAATCTTTCTAAAACAAAACTAATTATTCAACAAAAGATGTATCCATATAAAGAATATAATGTCAAATGGAGAGTTTTTTTAAAACTTATTTTAATTATCTGCCTTTTATTTATAGGCAGATCATTTAAAAAATACATATTTTTAAATTGTATTTTTCGGATCTACCTTGACCGAACCCCAACAAAGAACATCTATTTATGATGTCAAATAGTTTTTTTATACTTGATATTGGGTAAAAAGCCCGAATTGTAAAAATAAATTATTGTGAAAAGTATTAAAAAATAGAAGACAAGACTGTCCATTAATCGAAATAATTTATATAACAATATTTAAAAATATGGATATTTTATAAAATTTAAGATATTTTTCTGTACCAAGTGACTAAAAAATTATTATCAAAATCTTATTAGACTCTAAAAGTAAAAAAAAAAAAGCCTGTCTGGATAATATTTAGTGACAATTACCGAGTGCAATTAGTAATTTCTGAAAGAACGAGCATGTCATAAATATTTTATTTCTTTTAAATAATTTTTTTTTTTGCATCCTTTAAAGTTACATCATTCAGTATTCCTTACAGAAGTGTCCCAGAGTTGTGATTTGTAACGACACTAAAAGAGAAACAAGCCGACTATTGGTTCCCCAGAAAGAGGACATTTCCTTCTTTTCTTTTTGTGGTAATCTTCTAAAAAGAAACATATAAGTTAAAATGTCACTAAAAGTATGAGTTTCTAAGTCATTTCCAAGTAGTTTCAATGCATTTTGTGTTAAATACTTTTGATTTTAGTAAATATACAACTATGTCAAGATCACACCGAAAATATCTACTATCAGTGTACTTTTTTTTTGTTCATGTGTTCATGAGTTTTTTTTCATAATTTATAAAATGTTTTTAATACATTTATTTAAATTTTATTGAGTAAACAGTGAAGTATGGCTATAATGTGTTTAATAACCATCTTGAATTTACTCGAAAGAGATATTTAGTCTTGATATTTCGACAGGTACTCCAGCACAAATTGGCATACCCTTTGTTTGCGATAAGAAAAGTGAAGTGACATACCTCTTGCAGACACTGTTATAATTATTTGAAGAGGGGAGTGGGAGGTGCCATTCCTTGCCTCTATAGTTTTCAATTGCTCTTGTCAAGTTTTCTTTCAACTGATGGTGGGAATGATATTTTGGGTGCTTGGGTTTTCATTCTTAATTATCCATAATATTTAAGATATTTCCAAGAAAAGACTATAGTAATTGTACAATAGTAGTTATATCTTGATTGTTGATGTCATTGTATTCTTAGCGATACAATTTATTGTTTTAAGTATTTAATAACTCTGTAAAACCAGAGTTTTATATCAGAATATTTAATATTATTAATTAATATTTAAAAAATAATTATTAAAGACATCTTGAGATAGGGATGCTTGGAGCCAAGGAATTGCTGACACTATTCGCACTCCAGAATTTTGGATATGTTTCCATGTACTTGATTATATGCTCTTTTAATTAATCGGTTAGATTAAGAGCTTCTAGCTTTTAAAGGAGCCTCATTTCTTACAAGCTTTATTCCTATTAACTAACTATCATTTATCCAAATGTAATGAAGTATTGCATTTTTCACCAATTTATATTTTTAATTATAATTAAAAAATGACCGATAATGTCGAATATTTGCTCAATTCGGCAAAAATGTCATAATAAAGTGAAAATATTGTATAATAGTGAATGCAAATTCAGTTTTTTTAACTAGTTTTGATCATAGAATTTCAAAAAATACAAATATGAAGGAATGCGCGCGATTGAGCATATTTGACTTTTAACCATTCAGAGTTCACTTTTTTGTTTTAATTTTTTTTTTTTTAATACATATAATGACTAAAGAGGAGCAAATTTGTGAAGCCTCAGCATAGAAAAACTTGACGTTCTCTTCAATCCTCTGACCATGGACTCAACTAATTTATTAATTTTATTAATTAAACAATTAATTAATTAATTTTATTATCGTTACCGTTTCAGCTTAAGTTTCAGGCCTTCATCAATGCAAATGGGATGGTGGGGAGAGAGAGAGACTCCTGATCCAAAGGGTTCCTGGTTTGCAGGGATTCACTCTTCACCGAATGGGAAAAAATCAGGCGGCCAGAAAGGCGTACTGACCTTCTTCTAGATTCTAGTTCTGACTTCTCTAGTGCACTGTGGGTCGTGTGTAAATGCATCCTTAACGTGCATTTCCTCCCTGGGCCTTTATAGCCTTTTGCGGGATTGTTTTTCTTCTTTTTTCGGATGTACATCTTAGTAAAAATGGCCTTAGAATNTTACGTTTGTGGGGGTAATTTTCTCAATATCTGATACTGATCTTGATTTTGTAACTTTAATTTTAAGAATTTAAGTTCAATGATTCATTTCAATTCATTAATATAATTTGGAATATTTAGCAAAGTCAGTATTCTATTGGCAGTATTGTTATCATATCTTTAATTTAAAAAAAAGAAATAAACTATTTAATGTGCTAATTAAAAATATACAAAGACATCAATTGAAGCTAAGTTAAATCTTGGAAAGAGTGGTTCTAATAATTCTCCTAATTTTCTCTACAAGGAGCTCTTGGCTAGTCTCAGGTATTTGTTATAACGACGAAACAAATGAACCTGTAGGTTATTCTATTTCATATTTTAGAAGATATCAATATTGTTATTTCATAAACATTTCAAACATCTTAAAATTATTATTAAGTCTCTTAAATATGCAGAAAATGTTGGTTTGTGATATAAAAATTCAGATAATGGAAATTTTAACATAAATTCATCTTTTAGAGCTGATTTTGGTTTTGTCCTGAGCAATAGAAGAAGCATTTAAAGACAAGGAATTTAAATCACTGACATAATTGTTAATTGGGGTACAAGAAGGGATTCTTATGGCATTCTGAAATTTTAAGTTGCAATTAGTAATACTAAAGTTTTTTTGAGTCAACTAAAAAACCATTAAAAAATATGAAACTCTTAAAGGTCTATAGCCTTTCTATGTCAAATATAATTTTGTGAAGAACCTAGTAAATATGGGAATAATTACAATAAATTATATAGAGAAATAAGATCAATTTGTCAATATCATGACTAAGTCATTACCGCTTATTCATTTTCAATATATCTTTGTTAAATTAAACCTAATTAGTTTTTTATTTTTGTTAATGTGGAATTAAGAGAGGGTGTTATTGTAATTCCCTTTTTATGTTCTATTATTTGAGTGGACTTCTTCATAATCTTGCTACCTAAATAAAACTGCATGTTTTAGCAGTATCACTGATCAGATTTTTTCAGTTAGTCTACTTTCAGTTTAATCTAAGTATGACTGCTTTTATGTTCTCTCAACCATAACCAAACCAGTTTATAAGTTCACTATTTTTCTATGCTTCTTTGTTTTACCCTTTTAAAATTAACCATCCAAATAAAAAATAATTGTTAGAATTACGATATTAGCCATGCTGTTTATAATGCATACAAGCATCGATGGAGTATCAATTGACAATGCAAATCTGCAGAGCATTGCTTAATAAGAAACTTACAAATAATGAAGACAGAAGAGTGTTTTTAATTTAAAAAAATAATTTTCCCTATTTCACATTCATATTGAATTATGAATTAAATTTTAATAAATTTATAAATACTTTCTAATGATTTATACATGTTTCAGATAGGTGAACAAAGTATTTGGAAATAAGATTTCAATATAGATGATGGGATACAATATACATCAATATCATTCAATAAGAAAACAAAAATCAGTTGATCAGTGACACCAATACTCTCCCAGAAATACAAAATATATTAAATATTGTATTTGTTATGGTATTTAATCCCATATTAATTTTATACAATAAATGCAAAGGAATAAAATTTAAAAAAAAATCTTCGAAAACCTCAGCCGGTACTCGAACCCAGATCTCCTGCTTGCCGGTTTGGCATGTTACCAATTACACCACTGAGGCTAGCTAGATAATTCATTATACTCTCCAAACTCTACTGGGATTATAAACCCCCGAGCTAGAGAATATATCATCTTATGCTCGAAGGAGCTAACATTGTTAGCTTTTTATTAGAGTCATGTTTTTTTACTTTTATTTACTTTCTTATAGGGTATAGAATAAATAAAAAAAATCTTACTACCTCAGCCGGGACTCGAACCCGTATCTCCTGCTTGGCTAGCTTCTCACCAATTACACCACTGAGGCTAGTTTTTTATTGTATTCCCTTGCATTTATTGTATAAAATTAATGTGGGATTAAATACCACAACAAATACAATATTTAAAAAAATAAATAAAAGTCAAAAAAATGAGAGTCTAATAAATAGCTAACAATGTTAGCTCCTTCGAGCATAAGACGATTTATTCTTTTTGCTCGGGGGTTTAGACTCTCAGTAGAGTGTGAAGAGTATAATGAATTACCTGGCTAGCCTTGGAGGTGTAATTGGTAACATGTCAGCCCGGCAAGCAGGAGATCTGGGTTTGGCTCATCCCGGCTGAGGTAGTAAGATTTTTTTATTCTATTCCCTTGCATTTATTGTATAAAATTAATGTGGGATTAAATACCACAACAAATACAATATTTAAAAAAAGAAATAAAAGTTTAAAAAATGAGAGTCTAATAAATAGCTAACAATGACCTAAGTGGTTTAACACCATTAAGAAACAAGCAATCATGTTCAAAAGGAGAGTTTTTTTTACTGTAGATATTATTCTTAGATGATTTTCCAGTCATGGAAATGTGAACTTAGGGACAGGACGTCATCTCTCATCTTTATGATAGCCCTGAAGATGGCTTACAATATAAGCCGAAATGTCGGCAGATAATCCTTTATTAAAAAATACATTTTTTAAATTTGTGTTTTTTGGATCTACCTTGACCGAACCCCAACTAAAATCATCTAAGAACAAACAGACCTGTTTCCACAAAATTCAAAGGAAATTCAAATTTCCAGTATTTCCTCATAAAGTTACTTTTTCTTTCATATATTTTAGAAAATAAAAATAATAATAAACCATAATTTCAATTGTGAATGTTAGATAGTCAATAATAAATAATAAAGGCAAATTAGAAAATATATATTCTAGAAGTCTTAATTATGAATAAATAACTATGAAATGAAATAATGAATAGAAGTCTTGAAACACATATTTGAACATATTTATTTTACAAGGAAGTTTTATTGATTTGTCACGCCATCAAGTATCTGAATTATCTTATTGTAAACTAATTTTCCAGCAGATTCTAAGTTGCCGAATAAAAAATCCTCATGGTTAAAGTAGCGCTTTGGAATATTGTACATGGGACCTGTATTGGGTAGGGTTCTTTTCAACTTGAAGATCGACTGAAAAAGAAAAAAAAACAGATAAAATATTATTGACTGAATCTATAATTTTCTCCTTTTGTCTCCTACACAAAATAGGAGATAAAATGAGAAAAAATCCTTCACCTCATGACAGAATTTAATGATTATCAAAATGATAAAAGTGGGCATTAAGATTTGTGATTCGAAAATTGAAGCCATACTGGATATCTTCAGCATAGATTTTTAGGTTGCAAGTGCACCCAAGCTCCTGTATTTATCTATATTTTTTAATGTTATGACACCGTCCTATATAGTGAAAGATAAACTTTCATCAATCTTTGATCTTTCACTATTAGAGACAGGTTCCTTTTATCATTATGATAATCATTTATTTGTATAAAGGACTATCGTCTAAATGTGATGGCCATTTCCAACTTACAGAAAATGTAAAAAATTATTAATAATAAAATAGATTATTTCCTTAAAATCTAAATAAATGGTTTAATAATAACCATAAACAAATTATAAATTCATAAACTTTGAATTATATAAATTAAATGTTTAAAAATTAAGTATAAGAATAAATAGAGAATAAGTATCAACGGTTAAGCGGTTAATTTATTTCATACTAGGGATTCCTAAATGTTTTAACGTAATAATTTACCTACATTCATGGCCATATTTATGAACACTTTCAGTACACCAAAAAAAAAATTTTAAAATGTTAAACTAGAAAATGTAAAACACTTAGCAAATGTACATGGTAATGTATAAATTTTTAAAATGTATGAAGATAACTTCATTCCCTATTTATTAATTTTAATTTTAAAAATGTGTTTAATTTCTATTTGACTTTCATTTAAAATAAATTGTTTAACTTTTAAACCAATGTTGTGAATACGAATATATACGTAATTCATTTGATTTTCATTTCACTCCCAAATTTTTATGGACACTGAGATATCATTACTTTAGAGACCTAAATATGAAACATAAAAAAAAAAAATTTCAAATTCTTTCTTGCTGCATATAAAACAAACTTATTACTACTAGTTATTACTGTCCATAACATTGATATTTCTCTTTCAGAAATATTCTGTTTAGTCCTGGAAAACTTACTCTCAGCTGGAAAGCTAACCTTAGTTTGTAACTGAGTAATGCATTTTATGATAATTCTCTGTGCCACAAAGGTCGGTAATTTTCCAAAAATCTGGATTGAATGAGCTATCTTTTTGAATCCAATGGCTTTGATATTTAAATTTTAAGGATTCTAGCAAATCTACTTTATCGGAAATAATACAACATGCATCTAAATTGGATTCATCATAGTCAATTATCTTAAATCAGGTAATGTTACTTTTCCAGCAGTCTAATAGCTGTTGAAATAATAGTCACGCCAAAGGAAAATTCCAGTTGCAACTGTAATAAAGTGATGAGGTTGATTTCTGGGGAGGAGATATAATGTCTTGATAAAATAGAAAAATAATACTTTTATTCTATGTTAAAATTGTTCTTTTGCTGGTATAAAGTCTGCACCAGTGCCACAGATGGTGAAGGTTAACCACCGACATCCCTTCCTATATTCTTGTGGCTATGCAGTTGCATTGAAGGCAAAACTCAACAAATATAGTAAAATATTTTTCTTACCTCAGGGCGTACTATGAAATCGTCCACAGAATAAAATAGGGCCACTGGAACTCTTACTTTGTTTAAGTCATATTCGATGGCGGACTGATTCCCATTAAAATATAGATTTTCTTTAAAATGTGTGAATTTCCCTGAAATACAAAACATTTATGGCAATTTATTCTTGTATGTAGAAATAAATAATGCATTTAAATATAAAAGTAGTCTGAATGGGGTACCCTGCTCTGCTTAGTTGACATGTGGTAGCTGGAATAATAAGATAAAATGGTTCATTGATAACATTTTTGAGTCACTTACTAGTTAAAAATTTCTATTAAAAACACATTCTACTTACAATTTTTGTTTATAAAGAACATTTTAAATTCTCTTATAAAGAGAATTTAAAATGTTCTTTATAAACAAAAGTACAAATTTTTTAAAATACCTAAATTAAATAGCACTATTTTAAATGACAAGGGAATCCTATCTTTCCTTCCTGATTTCGAAATTGCTTCCAAAAACCTGTAAGCACATATTGGAAGTATCCAGCAATTGTGGGGAAATTGAGAATTAATCATCACAAAAAATAATTCTTAAGAGGATTAAAACTTTTTCTCCAATAATATTCGAATTTGGAGGAAAATTAATTATTTTTAAATTTCTATATGAAGAAATTAGTTTCTATTTTTTCAAATGTATAATAAATCAAAAAGATTTTAACTATCAGTCATGATTTAGTTATCGTAATGCAGGAGTCACTCTCTGGGCATCACCACATTTGCCCTGATCAAGGCTTGAAATTTAGGACGAAACATTAGCAAAAAAAAAAAAAACTTTTTTCTTTACAAATCAGTTTTAGTTCTTCAGCCTCCAAGACCGAATGAACCCCTGACTAACCTCTTTCCATAAAAATAATTATTTTTTAAATATAATTTTATTTTAAAAATACAATATTTTTACTTACCTGTTTTCACGATCTGGCAGTAATGAGCGAAGGTTTTGTAGGATGTGGTTGAAATGAACCCACTAAAAATCTGTGCAAGTGTCGACTGAAAACATATGTGAAAGATAGGAAGTTAAGAAGGATCAAATCATTATAGGGCATGTGGAAGCCTAAGCTCTACAACCTTGTCCACACTGTTGGACGGTCCGGCAATCAACTGGTAGATGAATTTGCAGATCCCTTGCACTGGGGGATAGTTGCAAAGTTCAGAAATTTTGGAAATGTTCTCAGAGAAACCTGGTAACCATTCAGACGGTCCTTGCAAATGGTAGAGCACTGACTATAACAATAATTAAGACCTAGATTAATTGTATTCAGTTAGTTATACATAAAATAATAATAGTAAAAAATTAATGATGTTTATAACATTATAAGTGAGTTTATATATATATATAAACTCATTTAATAGTGTAAAAAGTTTATAAAATGTTACAATTTTGAACTTTCAATGATTTGAAATCCTACTTATGTATCACTTAGAATACAGGTTTTAATATAGAGAAAATACAAATTAAATATTAAAGAACTATTTAATCAGCAATATTTAAAAAAAAAAAGTCATGATAGCCAAAGAACTACACTTAGTTCCTGAGAACTACACCTCACTAGGTGTCAAAAAACGGAGCTCATAGCTTTCTATTTTTCTTAAAGCCCTTTAAAGTTGAATGGACAAGAGGACACATCCACCTTTAAAACTCCATATCTGCTTTTAGAGAGTCAACTTGTTAAGAGCTGCGGGCTTATTGCAATAGAACTCGACAAGTCCTGCAAATTTACTTCTCTGACATTTATCAGTTAAACGCTTCATTTCAAGATATTACAAATGTGGCGCTCTCACCTGGAGTACTCTCTATATCTTTGCCATCGCCAGGTCTATGGGAGTAACCTTTTGGCTGTAATAGAAATTTGAAACAGATAACTGCTTCAGCTTTGATGGATCATGCTGTTATGTCATTCGACAGGTACATTTAAACGAATTCAATGTTAATACAAAATTTCATCAAAATGCTTTTGCAATTGCGTATGGCGGAGGGATATTTTTTTATATATTTGTTTATTGAAAATTGTATATCTTGAAACGAAAATAAAATAATTAGGAGGCTATACTATTTTTCAAGTAAATTACAATTGTTCCATTCCTTTAAGAAAATTAAAATAGAGGAGGGATTGGTGGGGTAATCGGCTTTGGAATTTAAAGAAGTGAAAACTAATTTGTAATCAGATAAGTTTTCATCATTGCCAATGTTTCGTCCTAATTTTCAGGCCTTCTTCGGGGTAATGAGGGAGATGGAGGGTTCCTAATTCCTGTTCTGGGATAGCTAAATCATGACCTAAAATTCATGTATGAGCTAGTTATCCTTAAGTAGGAGACTCACATTCTCCTTCAGCCCATTGCCTTGAAGAAGGCCTGAAACTTTCTCACAAAGTTGGACAGTCAAACAAACATCCCAAAATTCAAGGAAAATTGTTTCTGCCCTTTCAATTCAATACTAAAATAGTTAGTTTTTTTTTATTTCCGTGCTTCAAACTTTAATGACCCAAAAGTTTATGAGTGTGTCTTTGGGAACATGCGGTCCTGACTGAGTAGGTACTATTCGTCATTGAACGAGGAAAAAAAGGGGCTGACCACACTTTCTCTAGTGTGCCGAAGGTCGCTAATAAACACATCCGTAATATCATACCTTCTATTATCCCTCTTCATTGGTTTCTGCAAACCATCTTCTGTTGGCGAGTGCTTTCGGACATTGTCCATCTTCTTGGCCGAATACATGCGTACACTCTCACTGTCTGTATTCAACATTATTTACACACTGGAGTTAAATACAGACACTGACAGAGAACACAAGTATTCGGCCAGAAGATGGACAATGTCCGAAAGCGCTCGCCAACAGAAGATGGTTTGCAGAAACCAATGAAGACGGATAATAGAAGGTATGATACTTCTATATTCATTGGTGCTGTAAATAACCTTTTAGATTATATACATCCGTAATGTGTATATATCCCTCCTCGGCCTGTTACCCCGCTGATATATTGACAATATGCGGACATATTTCATATGCGTTTGATGGAATAACGGTAAAACAGGTAAGGGTGTTAAATTAGGAATTACAATTTTAAATTTTCTCTTAAATTCAAGCAATTGATTTGGCTTTTGTGTCATCTCGAAAGTGGCACAGATCTGAATATTTTATTCTTTATTTTTTGTTGTGTATATTTTATTTTTTAACAGTCTTATTGGAGACTGCGGGCATCTCAGTAAGTCTAATAGCCATGTGTTCGCTATTTTGTCTTGTTAGTATGTAACCTAGAAAATGGGATTTTATATGATGCCTAATATTAGGCTTAATTATTATAATATAAGTGTTGTTGACAACATATCTAGTGAATTCTGTTTTCTTAGCGAAACTCAGATTTGTACTTGGACAAAAAGTAACATACTCTTTCCCTGTTTTGAGAATGAGCACGCTGCTAGAAAAAGCATCAATGTAAACAAAAAATAAAGTAAATCGACAAATAAAGAAAAAAAAAACCGTTCACATGAGGTTCTACGGCCACCAGAAGTATTCACAGAGTACTCTTCCGGTTTTGCTGGACTTGACAAAACTCACCCCCAGAATAAATGAATTCTTGCCGAAGAAATGAATACTTTGCCTCCCTCTGACCAGCTATCCTCAAACCCAGTAACAGACACTAAGAAAGTGTAGCCATATCTTCCCCATGGTAACAATTGTAAAAAAATATCTACCGAGTTACCTAACTATATCTAACAACTCTCAGAGTAACAGTTCTACAGTTTTGAGTAGTGAAAATTCTACCAATCAGATGATTATCAAAATGTCCACCGAGATATATAAAAATGTAGTATAATTTCTTTTTGAAAATGTACATTGTTTCAAAAAATTAAAAATCAGCCTCACAAATTCAGATGATCTTCGCTAACAAAATTCTACTTAAGTATTATTTCTTTGTTTTGCCGGAAGATTGAACGTTTTCTGTCGTTATTAGAGGAATCCCAGAAAGGATGACAGGTGAGGAAGTAACGGAGGAACTGAAAATTCTGTGAGTGTGCCAAATACCTCAGCGTAGGTCATTTAAAGAAACACTGCCATCTTGACCAAAAATGTCCCAGGTGTGCAGGGGAACACATTCTCGATTCTTGCCCAAATAAAGATGCCCCTCCTAATTGTGCGAATTGTGGGCGAACAAAGAGTGCCCATATGGAAGCTATGTGCTTACAATAAACGATATAGGTAGTAACAATACACGAGCTGAAAAACTACCAAAAAATCGCAGTATTACCAAAAACTCATGAAATACCAACCCACACTTCTACAGACACACAACGGTCGGAAGACTTTCCACCTCAAGCCTCCTAAGCATAACTGATGGGAGGACAAAACACAGTAACCCCCCCTCACAAAATGGCCAAAATGACTCTACTGACAAAATTTCGTCCTTTTTAATTAAATTTATTGAATTTATCATCGCACTTCTAGGCCTACAAATACTAGTTCCAGAGGAACCGATATAGAATTCCACACAATACAGATACATGACTCCTGCTGCTGGCAGCGCCTGCCACCTCCCCTGTACAAAGTCATTTTATTCTAGTTTTTTTTTATTTTCTTTCAACTTTGTTCTTTTCATTTTTATTTTTATCTTGTATTTTGTGTAAAAAAAAAACGAATGTTTTGGCCCAAAATAAAGTATGTTTCTACTTCCTCATATTGACGTCACGAATTGAATAACCGTTACATAAAATGTATTCATATATATATAATTTTTATGGCCATTTTATTTTTTCTCATTGTTTTGAATGTCTAAACAAAAGGCTAAATATTCAATGAGCATGGAAATCCACGAGAAAATGAGAATATCTGAATTGTACGCTTACGCCGAGGAAGAATTGAGAAAGAATTGGGCTACTCCTGGAGTTGATGAGGAAGACAGCAGGAGCCAGGGCGAAAATGTACGAGATCTTGCTGTTGTACTCTGGCCTCTCTGAGAGGAGCACGAAGGCCACCGTGGCGCCCATGGAGTGGCCGGCGAAGAACAGCTTCTCTTCGTTACTCTTCCTCAGGATGTAGTCGACTTGCGAAGACAAGTCGTGGACGCCCATCTCATGGAAACTGGAACAGGAAGAGCAGCATGAGGCGAGTAAAAACCTACCGCCTGTGCGCCTACATATTACATCAACAATTTATTGTTACTTTTTTTATTACAATTTATTGNCAGTTTAATATTAATAACATACCCATTTACATAAAACATACATAAATAAATACCTTTTATAAAAATATAAAACTATATCACATAAATGCAAGAAGTAATATTCAGTTGGAATCCACATAAGTTCAAAATTGGAAAACAAATGAGATTATTTATTATCTTTTTAATACCTTTAACAAATGTATCTACTAAAATAATAATATAGAAAGCATTAATGTAATTTAAAAAATTAGGATCATACTTATTATTAACACCATAAATGTTGTAACTCTAATAACCTAATTTTTGTACATTATATTCCTCCAACTTACTCTTATCAGATCTAAGGTTCTCAGTCTTGATCATGGATTCCTTCTCAGGGCCAATAGATGTTTGCTATGCCAAGGTATCTGCTGAGTTCACAGATTATGATCTTTTTTGAAAGCAAACTGCTGACGCTTCGATGGATTTTAGGGCATTTGTCCATTCTCTTCTCATTGTTTTCTTTTGGTCGCGATATCCATATCTTCAAGATCTATATAATTTCTTTCCATCAACTATTAAAAATCCCTCCTTGTAATTCACATTCTTTTCCCTCATTTTTTTAATTTAAATAAAAATAGTTTTAATTTATTGAAAGCCTCTCTATCTGCTTCAGATCTGTCATGAACAATCATGAAGCCCATGTCCATGGGTGTACACCTTTCACCTGAAATCTGCCGTTTCTTCAGCTGAGATGTTGGCTTCAAAATTATTGGCCAATTTTCCATTCTTCTTCCCGCTTTAAAACAATCATTTACCAAATTATCTTGCAGATCAATATTTGCCCATCCCAGTATATCCTTAGTAACATCAAGTGTCCTTCCCTCTATCTCTTCCCTTACACCTAAAACCACCAAATTATTAAAACGTTCCTTCTTCATTAAGAATTGAATTTGTTCCTCTTGTTTTCTAACTGTTTCTTCCAAATCTTGAACTTTCACTTTAACAGTCTTTAATTCGTCCATCATAATCTCTACTGAAGAAACAATTTTTGTGAGTTGTTGACTCGCTGCATTAATTTCCTTTCTGTTATCTAAATTTTCGTTTCTCAACGCCCTAAAACATTTTGCGACACTGTCCATTATATTATTAATGATGATTAATTTGCCAATTTGAAGAGGGAAGATCGGGATTCACGGGAAGACACTTTTTGTACTTTGGAGTGGGGACTGTAGTCTCAAACCTGTCAGTAGCGCAATCACCCCGCTGTTTAAATACATGCAAGGAAATCTACACTTCCACCCTAAGGATTTAACTAAAGCTTGACACGCCAAGCCTGTTTCATAAATTGCACAAATACACAAAAATTCATATAGGAAGCCCTCCTTTTGACCAGCGTGGTGATTCAACTCTCTACTCTCACTGCCTACTCCAGCTCGTAAGATGCTAACTTACCCCTAGACCATCTTTAATGGTGGGAGAACTGCTCAGCTCAGGGTGCTACTGTGCGATGACGGAGTTCTGTAAGTACTACCAGACAGCCTTTCGGAATGTCTGCCATAGCTAGACCTGGGTCCCCACGCACTCCCCAAGGAATGTAAATCACTCGTGAGATCTCACCTGAAATTCCAAAAGGATGGTTCTGCACTGGTGTAATTCACGTGAGTCCTGGAATATCTGCTCCCTCGAGCGTTTCCCATCCAGACATCGTACCCTCGGTCTGCCAGGATGAAGGCTGTAAAATCAATATGTAATTATTATCAGATTTTGTTGTTGTTAGTCTCCCTTTTACCCACTTTCGACCATGGAGGGAGGGGCTCTCTACAGATTGCCCCTATTCTGAACATCAATGGCTAAAGAGAGTTAAAGTATTCAACGATAAAAGCTTGCCCTGGGCGAGATTCGAACCCACGGTGCCAGGACTGCGAGATCCGAACGGATTCCCTGAGCTACCCTGGTAGCCCATTTATAATTAGTAAATAACTTATTTTGTGGTTATGAGGAATCTACAAAAAATGGGCAAAACAAAAAAATGGCCACATTTATTTATTCAGATTTGTATTTTAAAGCTGTGGTGTTTCGCTAAACTTTAATGTTTATAATATCATGATCAATTGCTGTTGTAACTATGACAGATTGTTGAGAACTTTCTCCAGTCCTACCTACTAACTACCTACTTGTCATTAAATTTATATACGTATATAAGTTATATCTTCTATTCCATATAAGTGAACACACTATGTACTATATATATATATAGAGAGAGAGAGGGAAGAGAGAGATAAATAGATAAATGTTTTTAATTGAATTGTATACAGGCGAAAATACATATAATGTCACAATAATAAAAACATAAGACTTGGCTTTTATAAGCCATCAGCCCGAGTTTGCCGTGANGTTATTTACTGAAAGTTTCGCCAACTAGAATTTTCTTGCTCATGCCAAAACATTCAAACAAACACAATAGAGTATTCGAGAATATATTAGAGAATTCAAGAGGATTCTACTCCATTCTAGAAAGTTACACAATTATCCAGGTTACTCTGGGATGAACAATTTGGTATGCACTGAAATTCGTCATGGAGGGGCTCTTTTGGAGATCGGGCTCCAACACACTGGTAGGAAAATTAAAGCAGGACTCGTCTGGTTCGGAGCACTGGAATAAGTGACGAAGGGAGGAACTGAAGAAGTCCTCCAAGGATTGAATAAAAACAAATATGATGCATGAGCAGCCAAAGTGATAACTGATCACTTGATAAATAACAAATAGAAAGTTGTTTTGATTTATATTTTGTTCCTTGCTCAAACGTAAAAGAGGATGAGGTCTTGCATCGAGAAAAACGACGAAATGAAACAAACGAAGAGTCGTTTAATTTTCCAAGGAAGAAGGAAAACCGCCATGAGAGAAGCGGGTCTGCCCTCAAAGGAATTTCAAAAATTTTGTACATATAACCCCTTAAAAATTTTATATGATAATTACATTTAATTATATATTGAAAATAGATTATGTTTACAAAGGGTTATTTTTACCTCTAAAACTTTAAAGTTTATTACACACAATAACTGCACAATGTCTTATCAACTACATAAATAAATACGGTTAGTCTACCTTGTTTAATTTTTAAAAATGTAATAAAACCCAATAACAATAAATAATCTTTGAATATTTAATTTTCAAAGTGTCAATCAAACAGGCACTATAAGATGATTATAAATATTTCAGAAAATATTATTATTTTTCTCAATTATAAAGAAATCATTAATAGGTATAAACATTAATGTTTAATTTGATACTGCTTACATATTATTGTAAATAATAAAATGAAATATTAGGCTTCGATCACATGTAAAATATACAGTTGTCTATTAAAAACATGTCACTCTGTTATAAGGGAATGAAACGAGGTCCAAAGGGGAAGCGCTGATAAATATGTTTTCACGTTTCGCGAGAACTGTGANTGGTGAGCTTTTCAACAGTCTACAGGTCAGATTATTTTAAAAAATAGAAGTTGGCATGTTGCTTTAAAACGTAAAAGAAAATACATTGCTCATTACTGATGGAAAGTAGAAGGATAAGAGTAGGGGATTACGCGAACTGTCCAGGGAGAGATTTGTTTATTGATAAAATAAATGTTTTAGGAGTTACACAAGGAAATGTAACAATCAGGAATGGGGGTTTAACGTTAGCGTAACTGTAAATTTTACGGCCTAAAAGCTGTAATTAGCTGCTTCTAAATGAAATTTAGCAGGACTCTTTCGAATAGAAAATTAATTGTTGAGTTCCTTGAAGATAGATAGGGGATCGCATGAAATGGAATGTTCAACTACAAATATATATCCACTCCAAAACTAAGAAAATCGTGTAGTTTTGCAGCTCTCTTGCACATTTTGTAAAAAGAATTAACTTCTGTATTATATATACATTTTAGAGGCAAACCGTTTTTATGTCTCAGTTGTTTTCTGCAGTTTACAATGTGAACAACCACCCTGGGGAGATTTCTCCACTCAACGCCATTGCCCTGATGATGGCTTACTAGCTAAGCCGAAACGTTGGCATAAATAAAAATATTACTCCAAATTTTGGTGTATATTTTTTTCTTCCTGGCCGAAACCCCGACCATTCTCACATTCTATTAAGAAGGATTGAAAAACAATGTTTAAAGAATCCGAACAACCTAAATAGCTACTTTTTTTTTTACGACTTGACCGATTATAAATTAGTCAACCTACATTTTGATATATAATGAAAGTAAGTTTTTATGTACTTGAAACTCAGGTCAGTAATGCAAAGAGATGCTTGTCTTTATCAGAAGGACGTGTTATTTACTGAAAGTTTTGCCAACTAGAATTTTCTTGCTCATGCCAAAACATTCTAACAAACACAATAGAGTATTCGAGAATATATTAGAGAATTCAAGAGGATTCTACTCCATTCTAGAAAGTTACACAATTATCCAGGTTACTCTGGGATGAACAATTTGGTATGCACTGAAATTCGTCATGGAGGGGCTCTTTTGGAGATCGGGCTCCAACACACTGGTAGGAAAATTAAAGCAGGACTCGTCTGGTTCGGAGCACTGGAATAAGTGACGAAGGGAGGAACTGAAGAAGTCCTCCAAGGATTGAATAAAAACAAATATGATGCATGAGCAGCCAAAGTGATAACTGATCACTTGATAAATAACAAATAGAAAGTTGTTTTGATTTATATTTTGTTCCTTGCTCAAACGTAAAAGAGGATGAGGTCTTGCATCGAGAAAAACGACGAAATGAAACAAACGAAGAGTCGTTTAATTTTCCAAGGAAGAAGGAAAACCGCCATGAGAGAAGCGGGTCTGCCCTCAAAGGAATTTCAAAAATTTTGTACATATAACCCCTTAAAAATTTTATATGATAATTACATTTAATTATATATTGAAAATAGATTATGTTTACAAAGAGTTATTTTTACCTCTAAAACTTTAAAGTTTATTACACACAATAACTGCACAATGTCTTATCAACTACATAAATAAATACGGTTAGTCTACCTTGTTTAATTTTTAAAAATGTAATAAAACCCAATAACAATAAATAATCTTTGAATATTTAATTTTCAAAGTGTCAATCAAACAGGCACTATAAGATGATTATAAATATTTCAGAAAATATTATTATTTTTCTCAATTATAAAGAAATCATTAATAGGTATAAACATTAATGTTTAATTTGATACTGCTTACATATTATTGTAAATAATAAAATGAAATATTAGGCTTCGATCACATGTAAAATATACAGTTGTCTATTAAAAACATGTCACTCTGTTATAAGGGAATGAAACGAGGTCCAAAGGGGAAGCGCTGATAAATATGTTTTCACGTTTCGCGAGAACTGTGACATGGCATTTGGCATTGGCAGTATTTTTTTTTTTTTCTGGGTAATCGGTTACTAT
>KZ806914.1:0-34869 GCA_000696205.2 Oncopeltus fasciatus | reverse complement strand
GGTGCAACGGTCAGCATACCAGGCCCGGATAGCAGGAGATCCAGGTTCGATTCCTGGCGAGGACAGATAGATTTTTTTATTCTGTTCCCTCTCATGAATTGTTTAGAGAGAGAGAATATTTCATACTAGATGTTACAACCAAAATTATGTCTCCAACCGTTCGAGATGAATTATAGTAACTTTTTCGTGATGGTAGCTTAATGTCAATTCCAAAAAGAGGTATATGAAGGGGCGTGTCTTTTCAAGGATGGAGTGAGGGGGAGGGCGTGGTGCTTTGCTAAATACATAATACATATAATGGCAACAAAAACCCATAATGTAACAAAAATTGCTAACAATTAAAACATTTCTCTCAAAAACAAGAAACTTGTTTTTCCTAATCAGGGAATATCTTCCCTATTTTAGATTGTAGGAAGAAAAAATTCACTGTAATTTTGAGAATAGAAAAAACTGAAATTTGAATTTTATACAGGTTTCGTTCAAAAAAAATACGATATGTGATATATTTTTTGTTTTAGAATGTTGTTGTCCACTATTAAAAAATGTCTGTTGGAAAGAGAGTTACAGTTGTACAGCAGCCATTATAGAGAGAGTACGTGTTTTGTTAGCTCTCTGCAATTGTTTCTTTAGAAGTGATCAAAAGTGTTCAGTTGTTACCAAACTGATCACAGTTAAAGATGTAGCCAGCCTGAAGACATTGACCAAGTTTCAAGGAATTTCACCGAGGAACATACCCACAGTAAGTGAGTGACATACTCATTTCTTTTTAGTAGCGAGGAGCATACAGGCAGACGTGCTTGGTCAGGCGCGACACCTTTAGCTCCTAGCCAGCCGGCTCTTATCGGCCGGCATACACTATCGGCTAAGCAGATTAAGTAATCTCTGCTTGGTCCACCGGCTTAGCGATAAAGAGCAGTAAATATTTATAATTACTGTTTAATCATTACTTACATAATGGGAGATGCTTACCATCATAAAAAAAATAGCAATGATAGGAAAGTGCCCTCATTCAGCGGGAGGCCCTCAAATGTCGCCCCCCCAAAGATTAAATAAAACAGGAAAAAACAAAGCCACGAAGACACTGACCTTCATATTCCAGCCTAAATGAAAATATACACACCTCCACCACAAGTAGATGTGTAACCTCTAAAGCCCTGAAGTTCTCTTGAAAATACAGGAAATAATACAAATCTTCAATATATACAATTAAAAATTCTGCTGTCCTTAAGTATAGATGTAAGACCTACGCATATAACAATATCCCCTAGAGTTATATGTACCAAACCAATACTATTATATCCATTATATAATATACTTCTAGACAAGGAAAATGGAATTAAATTTATTATAATAGTTTTTAAGATTTCTTCTATGTCGATGCAGTTAATAGTTTTAAGACATAAAAATAAGTTAACGTATAGCATAATGAAAATATATCTTGTAGTCTTAGCCGAATCCCTCTTCACTAACACTCCTATAGACAAATCCCTCCAAATAATTGATAAAAATTGGAATACTATCCGTGACCATACTACACTATCCCGGTCGGCTTACCTAGAGTCCCTTTCCCTTTGTTGTACTTCCGGGTACCTCCTATACCAAGGTAAATACGACAACCAGATTAACGGTCTGGCTATGGGAAATAACCTTGCTCCCGATATTTCAAACATCACCCTTAAAGACCTCCTCGACTCAATCCTTCCCCTGCTACACAACGACATTTTCATCCTTAAAAAATATGTCGACGACCTTTTTCTCATCCTTAATCCCGAGAAAATCCCCCAGATTCTTACTGCATTTAATTCATACCACCCTCGTCTGAAATTTACCATAGAAAAGGAATCGGATTATCAACTTCCCCTTCTTGACACCCTTATCATCCGGAACACCAATGGCTCCATCTCCACTGACTGGTATACTCAGCACACATACTCAGGTCGTCTCCTCCATTTTAACTCATCTCACCCTCATCATCATCATTAATGTGGCCAAAATCCTCATCTACAGATCACTCACACTTCAAGACAAGATTTTCCAAAGAAAAAATATTAAACGTGTTACTGACATCCTCCTGTCCAATGGTTTTCCTACTCACACCATTAAAAAACTTGTTAAGGAATTTTTTATTTCCACTTCTCTAACTATCCCCCTCCCCCAAAATAACGACCTTGTTTTCCGTTCTCTTCCTTATATTCCAAATCTGTCTGAAAATATTAAGAAATCTCTCAGAAAAACTTTTCCTAACCTCAAGCTTTCTTTTTCCACCAATAACAAGTTAAAATCGATTTACACCATCCTCAAAGACCCCATCCCCCTTCCTAACAGAACTAATGTCGTCTATAAAATTCCCTGTTCCACACCGAATTGCCAAGGTTCTTACATTGGACAAACAAAAAACCCGATTTCCCGCAGAATTAATAACAATAAAAATACATCATGAATAAACTAATAAAAACTGCCCTCACTAAACATGTATGTTCATGAAGCACACACATTTGACTTCGATAGCTTAACCATTCTTTCCACTGAACCCTATCAACACAAACGTTTTTTGTCTGAAACCGTTCACACCAACTTACAACACTATCCAGTTAACGACAGAACAGACATAAAACTAATTTCCTCAACTTATTCTAACATTTTCAACATTCTAAAAACAATCAGCCCTCAGTCTCAATAAACCTGTCAAAACATTTTTCCCAGTTCCAAAGTCACTTATGCCCAATAATACCCTTCCCTTTTTTTCCTTTGTCCTTTTATTGCCCTCTCTTGCAACAGGCCGCTTTCCATTTACACCTTCCGCCTGCCTTGTACCTGCTACCCCCACTCCCCTTTCTATTTCATAACTCAAAACAAATTCATAATGTTCAGTCATGGAAATGTGAACTTAGGGACAGGACGTCCTCTCTCATCTTCATGATAGGTAGGTGTGGCAAATTACTGCTTTAATGATATTTCAATTGTTTCTTGTCAATTAGTTGTTGGTTTGCATGTTTTTTTCAAATTGGTTCTTTTTTCAATATTGTTTTCATAAACTTTTAATTGTCTTACACAGTTTTCTACTTTCATACTCTTGATATCACATTATATTATAATTCTCTATTATACTAATTTCAAATATTACTGTATTCTCATGACATTGTATTTCTACAGCCCTGAAGATGGCTTACAATGTAAGCCGAAACGTTGGCAGATAATCCTTTATTAAAAAATACATTTTTTAAATTTGTGTTTTTTTTTTGGATCTACCTTGACCGAACCCCAACTAAAATCATCTTATAATAATATCTGCGGTCAACAAACTCTCCTTTTGAATATATCTTGTAGTTATTTTATAATTAATAAACGTAATGCCTTTAATTGCATGGAACTTTAATGGAGTTAGAACACAATATGAAGAACTTAAACTACTAATAAACGAAAACATGCCTGACATATAATATGCCTACAAGAAACTACAGAAAAGATATGGAAATAGAGGGAGGTAACAGAGCACATAGCTTCGTTCTCATAGCTGTTCGGAAAAATATTTTTTCTGAAGAACTACAAATTTGTTGCAATTTGTAACTTCCTCCAAAAGAACCCTTAAATGAACAGGCACTTGTACAGCTAATTAGTAGTCTGCCTTCTCCTTACATAGTTATAGGAGATATGAATGGCTCACACTACTCCTGGGACCCAGCTAGGACCAACTCTAGAGGGAACTCGTTGAGGCGAATAATAGATATCACTGATTCCATGCTTTTCAATACCGGCTTAATAACACATATCTGCCCTAATACTGGTACCAGGTCTGCAATAGATCTGGCATTCGGCTCACCTAGCTTTGTTAATCCCAACAAAACTATAAACTAATACTATAAAACATGGGACGTATGTCAAGACCAGGTAGGTAGGTAGGTAGGATCGGGCTTAGGGGCGATCAACCCTTAGATTATTACGCCCTGTCAAGATCAGTATGGGAGTGATCATTATCCTGTTAAGCTAGCATTCATAATGGAAATGCCGAAAGTTAGAAAACGCCCGAGATGGATTACTGAGAAAGCAAACTGGACATAATTTTGCAATGCAATCCAAAAAGCGTTCTATGATATGTCGACGTTAGAGGAAACGGTAAATATCTTCAGTAAATCTGTCGTTGAAGCCGCACTTCAGACCATCCCTAGAACAAAAGGCGCATTCAAGTCAAACTATGCACCATGGTTCGACGATGAATGCCGAGAAGCAATAGAAATAAAAAATAAAGCACTTAAATTATTTCAGAAAATTCCAACGAAAACCAACCTTATTAATTACAAACAATTGAAAGCAATAGTCCGACACATTGTAAAAAAGAATCTCTTGAACAACGTATGTTGAATTAGTCAACATGAACACTCCAACTAAATCAGTTTGGAAAATAAATACACAGAATAGCAGGCAAATACAGCTCAGACCCACCCATATTAAAAATCCAAAATAATATATTAACTGATACACAAGTAATTGCAGAACATTTTAATAACCATTTTGCTGAAATTTCTAATTATACTATTAGTCAAGAAAGGTCTACAGAAACAATAGTCTTTGATGAAACAATGCCTAGAGAGAATCTACACCAAAATGACTACAACTTTCACTTTACTCCATGGGAACTACAATCAGCAATAGATGACTTAAAATCTTTCACTCCAGGACAAGACCAAGTTCACAATCTTATGATAAAAAATCTCCCAACAGCTTAAAAAAAAATCATTGTTAAAATTATACTATAAAATCTGGGAAACTTCATCATAACCTCAAGCTTAGCGAGAATCAATTATTCCCGTTTTAAAACCAGGTAAAAATGAGTATGATCTGAATAGCTACAGACCGATTTTCTTGACAAGTTACCTTTCAAAATTATTGGAAAAAATGGTAAACAAACGCCTAATGTGGACAATTGAAAAAAACAATTTCCTATCTCCCATTAAAACTGGTTTCCGAAAAGGTAGATCCACTACTGATCAATTAGTCACAATGGAAACTAAAATACTAAATACCTTCATCGGAAGAAAAGAAGCCGTGGGGATATTTTTTGATATCGAAAAGGCGTGTGACACAGTAGATAGAAATCTAATCTTAAGGTCACTGTTCAAATGGGGTATCAGAGGATCGCTAGCGAATTTTATAAAAAGCTTTCTCATGAGAAGGTATATCAGAGTAAGAGTTGGAGAATCAACTTCTGAACGCAAAGAAATCAATAATGCTATTCCTCAAGGAAGTGTACTAAGCTGTACGTTGTTCGCGATCGCAATAAACTCAATAGCTGAGATTATACCCAAATCAATTTAGGCGTTCCTTTATGTAGATGACTTAACCATAGTCCTAAGTTTTCAAAATCAAGAATGGATTCGACGAATTATGCAAAATGTGCTGAACAAACTACAGGACTGGTCAGAGAAGAATAATCTCCGTTTTTCTTCAGAGAAGACCAAATGTTTGATGTTCTCACGTAAACGTCACCCAAGTGACTACCCAGATTTCATAATGAATGGCCATGTACTCGAGTTTAAAGATGAGGTCAAATTCCTGGGCTTAGTCCTCGATAAAAAACTTACGTGGATGCCGCATATAAAATATCTACGTTCTGAATGCCATAAACGACTCAATCTAATGAAAGTTCTAGCCAAGACTTCCTGGGGAGCTGATCGAAAGACTATGATAATGCTGTACAATAGCCTTATTCAAGCAAAGATAGGTTATGGGAGTCCAATATATTCATCTGCGAAAAGTAAACACTTCTCCTTTTAGATTCAATCCACCACACAGGAATAAGACTTGCAACAGGAGCCTTCTCCTCTCATTTTCCGACGCCAAGAACTAGTCAGCTCATATGTTACCAAAATAAAATTGCAGCCTACAAATTTAGCTTACCAATGCATTTTTAACCCTAGATTCTGCAGGTTATATGAATCCAACTAAAGACTAGCAGCTCCATTAGGAATCAGACACAGGGCACTTATATCAGAAATTCAAGAATATACCACAGAACTGCCAGAATTTCTTGAACGGCCTCCATGGAAGACTCAACCATTTAAAGTAGACCTAACTCTTAAAAACAAAGATCCAAATTTCATAGTCACCAGTTTTTACGCAGTTTTAGAAACATACTCTGACTTTGACATCATCTATCTTGAAATTTTGAACAATTTAAACAAAATTGTACAGTTTTATGGATTCCTTCACATTCAGGAATAGCAGGAAACGATGCAGCAGACAAAGCAGCGAAAGTGGCAGCCAAGATGAACATTCCTTCTATAAATATTTATGAGGTAAGTGACCTTAAATCGTGTCTTAGGAGAAGAATAAGAGCAAACTGGGAATCTATGTGGTCTGAATTCCACTAACGAATAAATTGAGAAGAATAAAGCCGACAACCAAATCCTGGAGAAGTTCAGAAAGGGGTAATCGGAAAGAAGAAGTGGTGATGACTAGGTTGAGGATTGGTCACACAAACTTAACCCATGTACACTTAATAAATAAAGAAGCTCACCCTACGTGTCAAAGTTGTAAGGAACCACTAACTGTCAATCATATTCTTGAACAAGTATTTTAACAAGCATGGCGTACCTAGGAATGCAACGGCCATACTAAGTGACTCATCAGAATCTAGTAATAAAATTATTTATCTGTTAAATGATGCTAACCAATTTAACAAAATATAAATCATAAAAATAAGTGTGTATAAGGGTGTATGAGGATTCTTACCTTCATTTGTGTGCTTACGTTTATATGTGATTATACATAAACATTTTTAATACTAAGAGCTTCAGGAATGTTTTGCAATATAAGAGATTGAATAGTANTATATTATTTTTAAAAAAATGTAATTTATTATTATTAGTTGTTGTTTCAATGTTTAAATCATTGTTAGAGTGAAATTATGATTTTAACATAGTGTAAATAAATTTAAACAATTCACTAGTTTAATTATTAAGGACAGTATAATTATTTCTAATAATTTGTAGAATAGACATTTCTCGTAATTGTTAGGGCGTAATAACCTAGATGTTTATCGTCTAAGCAAATGCATATCTATCTATTCACCAAAAGTAGAACTGCATCGCCGGTTAATAACCCACATCAACCAACAGTCTCACCCTCCGATACCGGGTCGCACGACCCCGCTCAGACCACTACTTCAACGCTCACAGGACGTCACCATTTTTCACAGAGAACCCATTCAAAGTGCTCTCTAATAAAGAGACCATGGAGACCTCTGAAACCTCACAGCGAGTATCAAAGCCCCCTCCAATATTCGTTAAAAACATATCAAATTTTGGCCTGACGAGCAGACAGCTGGATGAGAAAGTGGCCGTGGAAAATATATATGTATGAGCCGAAAGGCAGACACAAAAATCAATCCCGACTCATCAGACTCTTACAGAGAGATAGTACGCTACCTGAAATCAGTAGACGCCCAGTTCCACACGTACCAGCTAAAAGAAGAGAGGACTCTACGTGTAGTTATTAGGAACCTCCATCACTCTACACCGATCGATGACATCAAAGAAGAGCTCATTGACTTAGGGTTCGTGGTGAAAAATATTCTCAATGTTTTAAGACCTAGGAACAGATAAGTCAACCCTACCACTGTTTTTCACATAACTTGAAAAAACGCCCAATGTTCAACAGATATATTCAATTTCAGCACTGTGCCGAACAATCATGAAAGTTGTGAGGCCCTACATAAAAAAAGAGGTACTTCAGCGCCATAATTGCGTACCAAAACCGCATCCCCCACTCAGGAGGGAGCAACCCACTATCCCCAACGTCCCGACTCCGCCCTTATCAAATAATCTGTACACCTTATTTCACTCCTTCTTCTCACAACTTAACTCTCTCATTTCTCCACTCATATCCCTACTGAACAACTTGTTCACCATATTGACCCTACCAACTCCCACACCATGATTCACCAATCCAAGAATTCCTTTACTATCCTCCTATGGAAGGCTAACGGACTTCGGGCGCACACAAACTAGTACTCGATAACAAAAACGTAGACGTAGAAATAATCTAAAAATTGCTGGCTACCACACTTGTAGGACAGACCATCCTGACAGACGAGCTCATGGTGGAACTGAACTTCTTATCAAGAAATCCTATACCATTATATCCTACCCTCCACTTCCACAGAGTCCTTTCAATCAACATCAGTGTCTATTTCCACACCCTCTCATCCTATCACACTTTCAGCAGTGTATTGTCTTCCAAATAAGCCAATCTATACACTAGAGTTTTCCACTTTCTTCAAAGACCTTGGTTCCTGTTTCCTTGCTGGTGGAGACTATAATGCGAAATACTTGCAATTGGGATCGAGAACGACCAACTCCCGTGGTCGTGCTCTGTATAATGCGATATCATCTCAAAACCTCGGCACAATTAGTCCTATCTCCCACTTATTGGCCCTCTGACGTAAACCGCCTCTCTGACATCCTGGACTTCTTCATTTGCAAAAACCTCTGACCACAACCCAGTTCTCCTAACGCTATCCCTGATTCCTATTCCAAAACAATTATCTCCCTCCCTCATTAATGACCCAGGCGACTGGGCCTTGTTTAGGACACTCATAGAAGAGTCACTTGACCTCGGAATTTCTCTAAGAACCTCAGATGATATAGATGATATACATTCCTTTACCACAAAAGTTCACAGCAATGCATGTATATGGCTAATCTCAAACCAAAATTTACCAAATACTCTTCTGAGTCCCAAAAACCACTCCCAGATTCGATTAAAAAGCTCATCGTAGCGAAACACCGTTCTAGAGCATTGTTCCAAAAATATAGACACCTCTCAGACCACAAAGACTTTAATCATATTTCCAGACTCAAAATACAAAAATTAGGTGTTTTACGAAATGAGGCCTTGGATGCCTATCTGTCTACCTTCTCAGCAAGAGACAAATCCCTTTGGATTGCTAATCGCAGAATCCTCAAGAGCCATGAAGCTTCCACTCCCTTTCGTCGAGGAGATGGTTCCTGGGCCTTTTCTGACAAAGAAAAGGCTCAAATGTTTGCCCAGTGCCTCAAGCAAAAAATTACTCCTCATTCAGATCCCTTAGACCGGTCCAATACCGCGGATACTGACGAGTACCTGGACATGCCATTACCTATGTCCTGGCCACTCAGGTCAAGTATATAATCTCTTATCTGCCTAAGCGCAAATCACCTGGATTTGATTTAATCACCGGCCAAATTTTCCGTAATTTTCCCAAGAGGGCAATTAATTGTATTCGTGAGCTACATTCATAATTGCATATTCAAAACTACCCACTTCCCTCTCCTCTGGAAATATTCTGATATAATACTATTTCCCAAACCTGGAAAATCACCACATAACCCTTCATCCTATCGTCCTATAAGTCTCCTTCCTACACTTTCAAAGGTTTTTGAAAAAATACTGTTAAAACGAACAATGCCTTCTATTGAACCCTTCAATATCCTCCCAAATCATCGGTTCGCCTTCAACTTCAACATAAGCTCAAAGAATACAGCCCAGGAGCTTTTTTTTATGTTTCCCAAGCATTTGATAGAGTCTGGCACAGTGGTGTTTAAACTGAAATCCCTTCTTCCTAGTAACAATTACCTTATCCTCAAGTCTCACTTATCCAACCGTTTCTATAGGGTTCGGCAAGGATTAGATTACTCCGATTTCTACCAAATGGAAGCGAGAGTTCCTTAAGGTAGTGTGATTGGACCTATCCTATTTATCCTGTACACTGCTGACCTCCCTATCCAACCAAGTTCCCTCTTAGCTCTATTTGCAGACGACAAATCCCGATCCATCCCGATCCTAAAACTGCTTCTAAAACCTAGAAGATCACCTCGAAATATCAAACAATGGTGTGACAAATGGAGAATAAAAAGCAATGAAAAAATATACGTTCAAGTTCAATTCCAACTGCGAAAAAAAGACTTCCCTAAAATTGTGAAATTTAACAATATCACCACATTACTACATTCAAATTCCGTTCATTACCTTGGGTTCTTTTTTGACTCACGACTTATGTGGGGAGAACATACTAAAATTAAAAGGAAAGAACTCAATCGGCGATATGGACTTCTATGCAGACTCATGAATAAGGAGTCTAACGACAGAAAAGAAACTGACGCTCTACAAAACCTTATTACGACCAATCTGGACTTACGGAGTAGAAATCTGGAGTGCCGCCAAGCCTTCCAACAGCCAAAGAATCCAGTCCTTTCAATGCAAAACCCTGAGAATAATTGCAAATGCTCCCCATTATGTATCCAATTCATTCGTCTACCACGATCTTAATATCCCTTTTGTTCAAGACTTCATTTATTCCCGTTTCACCCTTTTCCACAGTAAACTGCCCTACCACCCAAATCCACTAGCACAGACCATGTCCTCCTACTCCAATCCCTACAACCCTCCCTGTCGACTCAAACGAATATGACCTCCTGGGGACATAGTCTGTAAATACTAAAATACTGATTGTGGTGTTATTGGTCACCTTCTCTTCTCATGTGATTGTCATGTTACATTGTATGTCACTTTTACTTCATCGTGATCAAATTACAAAATGTTTTTATTCAATAGTATGTAATAAATATATAAAAGTTTAATAATAAAAAAATTGTTGGAAAGATATTTGCCTTTAGTATTTATATACATATAGATACAAATATATAGTAGTATAAGAGTGTGCGATACCCTGTATGTATAATTTTGAAAGAATTCTATTTTTGGCATCTCCAATCGAAAACATTGTTCAAAAGTCCCGCCATGGTAAATACTTGAATAACTTCTTGAGACAAATCTAATTGAGGAAGGTTACATGATTCGGTAAATGTTACCTCTAAAAGCGCTGTTATCATAACCACCTGCTCGTCCTCAGATAAGGAGAGATAAGGTATCTCACGGAGACTGCTTATGGCGAAGACATGTCTGGTCCTGCGATACGGGTTTCAGTGGAACCTCCTTCGATACAAACTACAGGAAACAGTAGTCTCACTCTTAATCTCTGAAAAGGGATTTCTGATAAACCATATCTCCATAACGAGAGCGGAGTACAGAGACATTAGCGCTTCACTTTTATTACTTTAATAAATACTTTTATCCTTCATTTTTCAACTAAATAACTAATAATAAGAAATAAATAATATTCTAATAGTAGATAAAAAAGTTAAAAAATAAAGATCTAAACAAATAGAAACCTTAAATTAACATTTTAGTATGTAGTAGTAGTAGATTGGAGGGCAATCAACTTCTAGGTTATTACGCCCTATAAACACCCCCTAATATGTCCACTATAAATCAGAAATTATTTATAATAAAACTCTGGTCTCTCTTCAAAACGAATAAATTAACATTTTATTTTCATACCTTCTATTACCCGACTTCATTGGTTTCTGCCAATTATAGCAATATTTCTTCAAAGTTGAATACAGACAGTGACAGAGACCACACGTATTCGGCCAAGAAGATGGATCATTTCCGAAAGCGCTCGCCAACAGAAGATGGTTCGCAGAAACCAATGAAGACGGATAATAGAAGTTATGATAGTTCTATATTCATTGGTAGTCATAATAACCCTTTAGATTATTTACCTAACACTTTATTATTGAAATACTTAAGTTTATTTAATAGTATAATTACATTATTTTATAAATTATTTGCCATGTATGCCCAAGTTGGCCATATCCAAGCCTGAGGAACCTTAATTTGACATATTAAGTTATTTAAATACTAACTCTAAATCGAAAATTGTGTAATTCTTTTTTTCCAACTCAATACTCAACTTTAGGATATTCTAATTTGAAATTTTGAAATATGACATTTCAAACACCTACAGGAGCAACACCACGTAATGTAGCAGATTTCCTTGCGATGTACTTCCTCATTTCTGACTTTCATCGTCCTGGGTGACTTCGTTGCTCGTCTTCCCAGCATCGCATGATCTTCTCATCTGGGTATTCCCGGTGAAGTTGCCATAATTGCGCTTGGTCATCATTTCTCTTCCTACCGTAGAATGTGTCCGTACCATGTGAGCCTTCTATCCGTTACCTTCTGCATCTTAGGCATTTTAAGGAATAATATGCCATTTGGAGTCTAATAGGTCATTAAGGGCAATATTGGAAATGTCAGGAGTAAGCTCAAAAGGAGAGTTTGTTGACCGTAGATATTATTCTAAGATGATTTTAGTTGGGGTTCGGTCGAGGTAGATCCAAAAAAACACAAATTAAAAAAATGTATTTTTTTAATAAAGGATTATCTGCCAACGTTTCGGCTTACATTGTAAGCCATCTTCAGAGCTATCATGAAGATGGCTTACAATGTAAATGTTAGGAATAAGGTTATTTCCCATAGCCAGACCGTTAATCTGGTTGTAGTATTTACCTCGGTAAAGGAGATAGCCGGACGTACAACATAGGGAAGGGACTCGAACGAAGTAGACCGGTGTTGTACTTCAGGTTTCCCTCTACCAAAGAAATTAATATAACCAGATGAACGGTCTGGCAATGATAAATAACCTTACTGATATCTTGTTCTAAAAATAAAAGTGTTGATAACCTGTTTCTCATTGTAAATCCCGAAAAAATCCCTCAAATCCCTTTAGCATTCAACTCCTATCACCCTCGTCTTAAATTCACTTTATAAATTGAGTCTGACTTTTAAAACTCTTTCTAGGCGCCTTTATCGTCCCTAACACCTTATCCACTAACCAGTATACGAAGTACGCTTCTTACTTGGCTCGTCTCCTTCATTTCAACTCATTATAATGATAATTATCAAAATAAACGTTGCCAAAAATCTTATACTCACACTCTCTGACGAGATATTTCACAAAAAATATTAAATTTAAATGAAGAGTTTTTAACCGTAGTGATTATTAGTTGTTTTTTTGTTGGGGTTCGATCAAGATAGATCCAAAAAGTATATTTAAAAAAAAATTGTATTTCTTAATGATCTACCAACGCTTATATTACTTACAGTCTAACTGTCGTCACGAATATGGCATCCAGGTGACACGATGTCTACTCTCATTTTCATGATAGCCTTTTTAAATTGTATTTTTTGGGTCAACCTTGACCGAACCCCAACAAAAAAAATTAGTGAAAATATTAAATGTGTTACTGACATCCTCCTCTCTTATGGTATCCCTACGCACGCCTTTAAAAAACTTCTTAATGAATTCTACACTTCCACTTTCCAAACCAAGTCCCTCTCCCAAAATAATGACCTCATTTTCTGTTCTCTCCCTTATATTCCAAATTATTCTGAAAATATTAAGAAATATCTCAGAAAAACTTTCCCTAACCTTAAGCTTGCTTTTTCCACTAACAACAAACTAAAATCCATTTACACCATCCTCAAAGACCCCATCCCCCTTCCTAAAAGAACCAATGTTGTTTATAAAATTCCTTGTTCCACACCTAATTGCCGTGGTTTTTACATTGGCCAAACCAAAAACCCTATTTAGTAGAATCAAAAACCACAAAAATGTCATTAACAGGAAAAAAAGAAAAACAGACTTTGCAAAACATGTCATTCATGAAGGATACACATTCGACTTTGATATTAACATTCTTTCTACTGAATCTTATGAATACAAGCGCCTCTTGTCTGAAACCGTTCACATTAACTTACAACACAATCCAGTTAACGACAGAACTGACATAGAACAGTTTTCCTCAACTTATTCCAACATTTTCAACATTCTGAAAAACCATTAGTCCTCCTTCAAAATAAACCTGTCAAACATTTCTCCCAGTTCCTACTTATCCTGCTAACTATATCCGCGGTCAAAAACTCTCTATTTAAAATAGGTATCCAAAACCTGTACACTTAATTTCTTCAATTCCTTCTCGGATTCCTAAGGCCCTCTCATTGCCGATATTCCTTTGTAGAACTGAATACTTTGCGCAGGAATAAAGACGTCAAATAAATGAGACCAAGTGAATGAATTTATTGAAGGATATGCTGTAAAGCATATCCTTCATAAAACAATACAACCTTATTTCCCAGGAGATCCATGAAGACCTACTGTTATCGTGTTATCAATAGATTTATCAGCAGAGTCCCTTACTTACTGTGTTACGTTGTGAATGGTGAAAACTCCAACATCTTGGAAGGAGAGTGAAGAGGAACAGTAAAAACACGGACATCTTCCCATACTCTGTTTTCCTTTCCTGCTTATATCTTGTTCCTTCTCGAGCTGCCACGTATCTGTCTCTTATCGAGGCTTCGGCGACATCTTTGTAGGTAATAAGTTACCCGTTATCACCTAGAGGTTCGTATAAGCAGATCTCTCTCAATATACCTTCACAAACATTGAAATATTTGACGTTTGAGCGTACTAAATTTTTTATCACTCAGGAACACCAGAAGCAAATCAGATTAAATGTTTCATTGAAGATATACATAAATAATAACAAATTACTTATTTAATCTCAATAGCCAAGGTAAATTTTTATCATTATCCTTTATTGGGTTTTTCATAACACTAAATAACGAATATTATGAGGGTTATCCAATTTAAGTTTATTCTAAACCCTTCCTCCCTATTATTTTTTTTTTTAATTTGTGTTATTAAAAAATATTTTAAAAAATTGTGCAAAAGGTAATATCTTTTTTTTTTTTTAAAAGGCGCAAACAAAGTGATTTTATAAGTTTGTGTGAGTGTGTGTGTGCGCGGGGCGTACTTAATCGTCAATGAAACTTTATACTTAATTTAATGCAATGAAACACAACCTATGTCTATTGGAGGAATTATATAACCGAATTGTACAACTAGGAGATTGAAACATTATTCACCCCATTCTTTATAGATGGCAATTCTGAAGGTTGTCGGAGCTGAATCCAAATAAGAGAAGAGCCCATGTCGATGGCACTTGGCTATGTTCTTGTGTTGGAGAGAGGGGTTTCGGTAGAGTCAGATCAGGTTGGCTAAACCTTGTGTTGGCACTTTTGGATACGTTCGGATTGCGAATACGGTACGCATATTCCTCTGTTGCTTAAAGACGTCAAGTTGACAACAACAGGACCTTGTTTCGGTTACTGATTCACTTCGGATACATGCTCTGGATGTAGAGGCACTTGTGTGAAAACTCATTGTTCAAGGCAAGAGAGTGGAAAGGTTGTGGTGTTTCGCAAGGCACTTCATCCCATTATAAGATGGTTTTCAAGGTCAATCGAATTAGGTCCATAGGAACCTCTCAGCCTGTCCATTGCGTTTGGGGTTCCTGGGTGTCTTTTTACGGTTGTCAAGAACTGCTTTCCTTCGCCAGGATAGGATGGGTAGTAGAAAAATGAAAACAATTTTTAGTGCAAGGGAACAGAATAAAAAATCTAACTGCCCATTAAAAAAATCTAACTGAGATTGTTTATTCTGTTCCCTTGCACTAAAAATTGTTAAAATTTACCTGGAATTAAATGCCACAAAAAAATTATAAAATTAAAACTTAAAAGTAAATAAAGTGAGTCATTTAAACAGCTTGACAATGTCAGCTCCTCCGGGCATAAGACGATATATTCGTCGTCCTCGAAGGTTAGACTTCCGACACTAGTGCAGGGAATTTAATAAATTATCAGGCTTATCCTGGTATGGTAATTAGTAAATGCACCGGGCCGGATAGCAGGAGATCTAGGTTCGAGTCCTAGCTGGGACAGTTAGATTTTTTATTTTTTATTCTGTTCCCTTGCACTAAAAATTGTTAAAATTTACGTGGGATTAAATACCACAAAAATATTTAGAAAATAAATTATTTATTTTATAAATGATGTTATGGGAAGGAATTCTCGGTCTGTGAATTTTCTTGTTTACGAAGTTTGTCTTCTTCACTTATAGGCCTCTGATGGTTGGTGTTGGATAAGTTGTTTGGTGAGTGGAATTCCTCACTATACGTGATTTCCTGACTATATAGTATACTTATCTCTCTATTCAGTAGATAAGTGTTTATATTATGAATAATCACAAATTTATCCAGTTCTCAACAATGGAACAAAACAAATATTCGTGCAAAGTACTGTGCACATAATTTCATTGCATTTCTTTCCCAAATCTCCTTTATATTGGCAGTTCCCACCGGAGGATCGAGTTATGTATCTCTCTTCCATAAATAATATCTAGATTCCCCCTAAATTTAAAAATAGTATTCTATAAGTTTTATAGACTACTAATATATTAACCAATTAATGCGAAGGAATAGAATAAAATTGTATTCTATTCCCTCTCATTAATTGTTTAAAATTTACATGGGATAATAAACCACAACTAAATTAGTATTTACTAATATATTAGAATTTATTGTAGCTATGCTAAGGCTCATTCCCTCATTTAATATTATTGAAGGATATATATTCTGTTTTTATTAATTTTTTTTTCGTGTTGGTACTAAGTAGCGAATTTTGAAAAATTTCAATAAAATTTTACTGATCCTGTTAGAGAAGCTAATAATATATATATTAGCTTCTCTAACAGGATCAGTGATGTTCTATTGATATAGTGTGTGTGTGTGTGTGTGTGTGTGTATATATTCATTATATGTACATATATATTATACCAAATTTGGTAAGTAAGCTTATATGTTCACGTAGACTTCGACGGTCGTCAGATGTATTTACCGTTTCTTCTTCCGGGTTGGACCGTGTCAAATTGGTGTTATTTGCCGAGCTTTCGCACATCATGTGATGGCTTCTTCAGGGCTGAAAAGATAATGAGAGTTGTAAAACCTCTTTTACAACTCTCATTCTCTTTTCAGCCTTGAAGAAGCCATCACATGATGTGCGAAAGCTCGGCAAATAACAAAAATTTGACACGGTCCAACCCGGAATAAGAAACGGTAAATACAAGTAAGCTTATTTTGCCAAATCGTCTGACACTTGAAATAATGAAAATGAAGATGAAATTGAAAAATCAAAATTATATCCGTTAGTGCAAAAGATAATAAAAAAAAAAGTATACGCATAATAATAAGAGTAAAAATGTATTCTAATACAGATGGAGTTTTTTGACAGTTGATATGTTTTTTTTGTTGGGGTTCGGTCAAGATAGATGAAAATATACAATTTTAAAAATGTGTTATTTTTAAAAATTATCTGCCAACGTTTCGGCTTATATTGTAAGCCATCTTCAGGGCTATAATGAAGGAGAGAGGGGACATTGTGTCACCAAGTTCCCGTTTTTATGACTTTTTTGGGTCTACCTTGACCACACCCCCCCCCCCCCAAAAAAAAAAACAACAACAAAAAACAACTTATAATGTATTCTTATACATTTTATATTTACGAAATCTCTTTTCAGCCCTGAAGAAGCCATCACATGATGTGCGAAAGCTCGGCAAATATCAACAACATGACACGGTCCAACCCGGAAGAAGAAACGGCAAATACAAGATATTTAATGTCATTACGAGTATTAGTATGGTCAGACTATCTTAAAAATATAAAAACCAAATTATAGTAATTATAGTTTTCATTGCAGAACCTTGAATTTATTTAGTTTTTTTGTTAAATTCAGTTAGGGAATAGGGACTGTATTAGAGCAAGAGTAAAATTTGTTATTGTGTTATCTTTTATGTTATTTGATGTATGTAAATGTACGAATTAACTATTATGGCGCTAATTTCTAGGTATCTCAACTAAAAGAGGTTGTCCATTCGATAATCGTTTAGAAACACTTTTTCTTTTGTAATTTAAGCATTTTACTTGTTTTTCTTAGAATTTTTAAGGATCCCATGAGAGACACAAGACTAGGCGAAACTGCAACGCAAAATTGATTGATTCTAATAAATGGAACTCTGTACTGTGAAGTTGAGAGACATTCACTCCAGATTTATTAGTTAGATAGTAGATTTGTGCCATTTAGAAGTTAGAAGCGTTCCTTAATGTTCCCATTAAAGAACTCGTCACAAATTTCCTTCAGTACCATCAGGTACCAGTGCCTAGAAGAAGTCCCAGAAGCATGTAACTGAAGCCTTGTCATGTTCAAGGTTTATAATATTTAACTATTGCGGTTTTGTGAGAACAAAAACAATGCGCTTGTGGTACTGTGTTCGAATCCATAATAAATGTATCTAGTAGTTCAATTCCTGTGGCTTTCGAAAGAAATTAGCTTTTACTTACGGCTATGTATTTACCTGTTCACTTTATTTTAAAAAAAGTGTCTGTGCATCTAAATTTTATGATAATTAGGTAATATAAAATAATGAATTTTGTAAGTAACGTTTTAGGTTCATTTCACCCTTATCATATGTTTTATTACGGATAGCAATAAGAATTGCTGACAGCAAGAGAGATTTCATTTTGCTCGCCTAAGAGTACTCAGGATTTGAACGATCTTGTCGTAGAGCAGTTTCCCTGCAGACTTTGCATTTCCATAGACAAAATCCAAGTGGTCGAAGTTAGACTTGGGGATTTTGTACAAGACGCCTGGATTCGGAAGGCTTTTGTTCAACTTGTAGACAGCCTGCAAAATAAAACATCAGCTCTTGTACAAATGCAGATTACGACCCTTACAATACAAAAAAAATGTTAATGCACAATCTTTATGACAGATTTCAAAATTATAAAGAATTAGAATATTTTCTGTAAAAAACAAAAACAAACTGGTGTATTAATTGTAAATTTTTCAATAATTTTATCTTAGAAGTAGATGAAATGCAATACCTATTGCTGCCTAAATGAAAGTCTTAAAATGACGTTTAAGTAAGTGGAGATTTAGGAAATAAAAGAAAGTTTTTAACTAGTGTTGTTGAGTTGTAGGCTTTTTAAGCAGGCAACAGCCTGGGCTAGTATTATGTCCTGCGGGATCTTTCTTTCTAGTACTTCTTACAATTGCCTCATTCCCCCATTTCTCTTTATCTGTATTCAACAATGAAGTTTTAACAAGGTTTAGGAAGTTCAGAGGCCAGCTGTCTGCGGAAACCTCATTACAATAACTGTTTGAATTGAAAATTTATGAAAAAACATTTAACCTCGAGTTAAGTCTCGGTCAACTCAAATATAATACAATTTTAGTATGTTATTTACATATTTTACCTCAGGGCGTATTGAATAATCTTCCTCGCTGTAGAACATGGAGAATGGAACCTTCACATTGCTCAGGTTATAAGGTGATCCTTTGCCTCCTAAAGGATTTTCTTGAAAGTGTTGAAAGTCTCCTAAAAATCGTGTTTTCATTAATAAAAATTTATAATAAAAAAAAATACAATTACTTCTTTTTATCATATTTAAATGTATCGTAGATTTTTAGGATCGTAGCGTATTAAACATAATATTTTCTAATTGATTACCTGTATCGTTATCGGTCACAGATTTTTTTAAATAATAGAAATCATTGGAGACAGAGGCTTCCACAGGATTTTCGAACACCGTAAGAGCTGGACATAAGGTAAGGTAATAAGTGAGGGGACATGGGAGTTTCAGCTGAAACGTATCATCTTCTATATTTTGCTGGGAGTAAAGGCCACCAATCAAGTAACCAAATAACAGAAGCCTCCTTCACACTTACCCCTGTGAAAGAGACAGTTCAGACATTTTATTTCCTAGCTGTAACAGTTCAGCCATCCCAGCTGTTTGGACGAGAAAGTTCTTCGAAGATTGCAAGACTGAAAGGTGTCCCCAGGGACTGACAGGCTACGGAAAAATATAGAACTTAAATGTTCTAAAGATACATTTCAGAAATATTTTGTTATATACATTTTTTGTTACGTTATTAGTAACGCAGATATAAGGGTTTGAAATTTTGGTCTTCATATGTACTCTACCGATCGCTTTCATGAAACAAGGAACTCATACAACAGTTCGCAAAGAATAGCTTAAATCACGAATTTTGTTTTATTATTTAAAAATTGTGCGAAATGGTATTAAAAAAAAAATCTGCAAAAAGACGAAGTGAGCAGAAAGTAATGAAAACACTGAATGATACAAGATGGAATGAACAGAACAAAATAAGAAAACTTTGGAACCTAAACGTATAAGAACTTGTCATAAATATTAATAAAAAACTTCGCGGACGGTGATTTTTATACGAAAATAAAGGAAAAAGGAAAATAATTGAGAAATTAGTAGTTAGTTATATTAGGAGGACGACTAGTGACAGGATTTCTTGCTAAAAATAGAATTTAATCCGTTTTAGTTTGCCGATAAATATTTCATTTATAACTCTCGGTTTTCTTAGCTTTGTTTCCATTGTCTTGTTATTTCATTGGTACATTATTTTTCCTGTAATCTCCATTAACCTGTGAGTTTTGTTTGAGCATGTCTAATGTTGCAAACAACCTTGATTTAGCACAAATAAAATCTTAAACTTGGGCAAAAATACAGTTTCATTTGTTTTTAAACCTGTGGCCACAGACCACAAGTTTAATCAAGTAGAATTGAAAACGACAATTTCGTCGCTGAAGAATAAATTCTGTTGATAATTTTTAAATAGGAATCTCTTTTGGATTGCTAATTAAATGAAAAGTCCGATTTGTAGACAAAGGAAGAGCAATAAGATAAAAATGATTTTATATTATTATTTTTTATACAACAATTATCTTATGCTCTCACCGACTCTTTCTTATCCCCTCCCTTTTCTTCCATTTATAAATATATTTCGACATTAAATACCATTTATAATTTCTCTTAGGAAGCGTGGGAAATCTGCTTAGTTTAACAAGCTCCCATGGCGGACTTTTCTTCTTGACTGTCAATCTTCTCATTTTCATTTTAATAAAATCTGAAGATTTGTCTAAATTTTCTTTGCTAAAAGGCGACGGATCATCTGGAGTAGCGCCCAAACAAGAACATTTGCGGAATTGCCTGGTGCAGGGGATTCTAGTCCCGCCTTGTTGAGAAATTGTAGCAAACCCTGTACCATGGGCGCTTAAAATAGAGAGATAATACGTTAAGTCTCCTACCGTGGCCTTACTTGCTATATATATATATATANCTTTTATATATATATATATACCTGACTTTAATAGTTGGCCATAATGAGCAAATGTTTTCCTGGAAGTGGTCGAAGGGAAACCGCCAAAGACCTCAGAAAGCGATGACTGAAAAATAAACAAATAACATACAGCATACACATATAATACAATTCTATATAAATATACTCATACTCACACATATATGTATATATATTTTATACATATTAAAATATTTCAATATATACTAATCAACATAAATAAATATAACATTTATACATGTTTAATGATAAAGAAATAATACATGGCGGAGAGATAAATGTTGTACCTTGTCCACACTGTCTGTTGGGCCACCTACAAAGGCATACAGGAAAAGACAAATATCCCGAGTTACAGGAATGGCGCAAAGTCTGGAAATTTTGGCAACAGCGCTGGAAGCTCCAACCATCCATTGAACAGGTCCTTCCAGCTGGTACAGTGCTGGCTAGCAACATACAATAGTCAGGATTAATGGTGAATACGGGTAGTTACCCTGTAATAAGTCTCTTTCTTTTACTTTCGAAAACCTATTTTAAGAATCAACTGGATTACAAACAAAGCAATTTACTCAAACAATAAGGAATTTTTTTTTCTTTCTCATAAAATTAAAATCTATCTACTGTAGTAACACAAAAATCTGTTTTAAATTATTTATTTTTAAAAATAACGTTAAAATAAAATGTCAGAAAGTATAAAGCATAAACAGTTATTCAATCTTAAAATATTTACTGATTTGAAGTATGCTGTGATTAAAGGTGTTCTACTAAAAAACGATTATTAAATTTCGTTTAGGGGAACGGGCGGAATCTCTCCTCGCCATTTATTTTACTTGAAAATTCCAATAATTAAAATGGTTTCCGGTCAATTTATAAACTTTATAAAGTGTTCAGGAAATTATAAAGTTTTCAGGACACTAGACAACTCAGACACACTCACCAGGTCTAATACACACAACGCATAATATTGTTATTTTTTCTTTCCATGCTTCTGTTTGCATTGGCCCAGAGCATTCATGGCGTGATCATTGGAAAGCCCAAAGACTCAAGCACTCGATGAATGGAATGAAATGAACTGGTAGAACCTTACTCTGGTCTGGCGCGGGCTACGAATAAACACTTCAGAAACATGTTTTCCCCATGGGCCTGTAATACCTGCACTTTATAGCCTGGTACACGTACACGCTTTGATATATTCTTTGAAATACTCCTTTGATATTTCCTTTGTACCTATGATATACCCAACCCTTTTGATATATACCCAAAATTCTTTTGATATTTCCTTTAATATATAACTTTGATGTACCCAACTCCTTTAACATATACATATATTATTGGTCTGTAAGGCTCCTTGGTGACTGGAATTTATCTGGCTCAACCCTCTTAGTCACATTCTTAATTTTGTTCCCTAATAAGTGTTTACAATTCATTTTTATAGAATGTAAACATATTGAAATAATATTTTACGCCTATTATACAGTATAAGCTCTTTTGAATAGCTCATAATAGCGGAAATGTTACAATTGTAAATATTTACCTTCCTCTAAGCCTACTCATCATTGGCTGATGATGCTAATATCGAACACATCCCACACTCTGAAGAGAAGGAATCATAAAAACTAATGTTGTTTTCTATATCTCAAAAGAAAGAGATCCGAGCAACGCGGAAATAACATTCATAAATTTCATATTTAATAGCTGTTTTTCATATATATCATGGAATATACATGCTAAAAAATATGTTATACAACTATTGTTTTCCATATATTTTTATTAACTAATAATAAGGAATAACGAAGGATTTGTAATGTTGACTCCACCCACGAAAGGGTATTTCTCCCTTCTTCTTTGTGCTTATGATCGCCTGACTCCATTAGATGGCCGATAGGATTGTCCCTCGCTCCGTTAATTCTACTTCTTTCGCACTGAACAAGTGGTGAAGTACTCGATTTCGCGCAAAACTAATGCTTTTATCTAGTGTAATGTCAGATCGGTGAAGACTCGTCGTCAGTAGTAGTCAGATGTCGTGCCATCGTGAACCGAATGGCTTAGATTAGCCAACGGTACAGCTCCTGGTAGAGAAAATGAATCGAAGACGTTCAAATTATCAGATACATAAATTATATGAAATACAAAAAATATGCAGAATATATATTCGCGAATAGGGGGAAGGAGAGATGGTGGTAGGGGTAAGTAGATAAACTCATCTGTCTTATTGGGTTCAGAGTACGCGACCTGCCTACCACTAAAAATTGTATCCTTTCTAATTCTAGTTTAAAAATTATTTAATCTGACTTCATTACACATTTGTATAGATGTATTAATTTTCTATTTTTATATTACGATATATTTTCAACTCCTTGGCATATTTGTATTTCTATAAGAACAGACATGTCCGATAATTATAACTAATGAACTAATTGTGGCATGTGATCCCACGCTAAAGTAGCTACAAGAAATAGACAGGGACCCAGAAAAAGAAATCTTACAACCACAGCCGGAAATCAAACATGGGTCTCCTAATTTCTGGGTAGGCGCGCTCGACTCTACACCACCGAGGCTAGCCAGATAATCTCTTCAACTACCCTCACTTCACTCTCAATCAAAACCCTAAGTAAGACGAATATGTTAGATAATTCAGCGTGGGATAAATCCCGGAAAGTAGGAGACCCGGGTTCGATTCCCGGCTGTGGTTGTAAGATTTCTTTTTCTGGGTCCCTGTGTACTTCTCGTAGGTATCTAACAAATGGTTTTAATTTGAATTTTTTGTTACCTTTTCTCTTTGTAGGCTGGTCATAAGGAAGAAAATATTTTTTTCCGAAACGACGACAATAATTAGTTGTAATTTTGTGTATTACCTCCAGCCGACATCTAAGTTTAGAGTTTTCAGAAACAATTTCAATTCTCTGGTTAGCATCTAATATTTATTCACAATTTATGAATTATGTTATAAAACAAATGATATAGGGAATCTAAAAACTTTTGATGTTCGAGGAAAGTTGTAATATCATAGTTTTTATAGATTATTCAATTATACTTACGCTTATAATGAATTGAGATTTGATTGGTATACTCAAGGGATTAAGGACAAAAACTGCAGGAGCCAGACCAAATATGTGTGAGATTTTCTCGTTGAACTCAGGCTTCTCCGATAAGAGGATTGAGACGATGGGAGAACCCATGGAATGGCCGGCGTAGAAGATGCTTTCAGCGCCATTCTTCTCCAGGATGTAGTTGGTTTGTGCTGGCAAGTCGTAAACTCCCATCTCGTGGAAACTGAAATCAGAAAGCAGGCGCGTCAAGTGTAAGTTCATCTGTAAACAGTGGGCTGCTACTTTTCAACATTGTAAAAATGGTGGACAACGCTTTTTTGCAATCTCATGTGGTTATTTTTTACTGGTTTAGTGCACCTCAGAGAATCCAATGTCGTCAAAAAGTGATCCAACTAATCCGATTACGTCCAATCTCTTGCACGATAACACTAATCATGTATACTCTCGATTTGGCAAATTCAGAATATTTGTAAATGCAGTAACCATTATTCATACACATATGAAGACCACATTAAGTCAGTCCATTCAAATCCAAGTCGAGGATCAATCAAGAGAGCCTACCTCTTTCAAAGTCCACCAGCCCTTTCCGTATCCTTCAAAAAATTGTTCATAATCTGTAATCGTATTTGATGTACATAATTAGTATTCTCTACAGTTTTATCTGTAGGGTAGCTATGGAATTCAGTCATTCATGTGGAGCACTCTTAAACTAATCAGATTTCTCATGTTTCGTTCAAGATCGGCAGAAATAAAAATTCGTTAAGATGTATCATCTCCATTCCATCAGATCATTTCTCTATTATAATAATCCATCAAAGCAATTACTATAGGCTTAAAACAATACCAAGATTGGTAATGATTCCAACACGTACTCCTAATTCCAGATTCAGCGGGAAACAGAGAGGAGGTCGACTACAAAAATTACAGTAATGTTCACCTGATAGCTGCCAAGCATTGAACACAACAAAATGTACCTTCGGGATCATGGTGGAACGAGGATTGCAGAAAAGCGAACCTGGGGGAAAAGGCCCTCAAGAGATTTTACCTGCACGTGGAGACTGCCAATCTTATAGTTTATAGGAATGCGAATGCTTATGAGCGACGTGTGAAATTGGTATAGAAAATAAAGTCCTGGAGTGAGTACGTGAGTTATATGCACCGTCTGCTGAAGTCTGGAGAATCGGGAAGGATATGAGTGGTAGGAATCTGCGACCTGGAACACCCCCGTAAAATCTAACACAAATCTTTGGAACCTTCTTTGAAAAAATATTTAGTAAGGAAATGTACAAAGGCTATTTCAGCCGCATTAAGGAACGAGGAGAAACAAATGGCTCTCACCCTTATAATCGTGATATAAATATGGAAGGATTTGAAAGAGCCTTTAAACCAGCAAACTTGAAAGCTACAACAGGCGAAAATGGGATTTCTTATATAATAATATCGAATCTACTAAACCAAAGTAAAGAGGCTTTGGTTTGACTCTACAGTGCCTGTGGCGATGTTCCCCATTCCTAAACCCGAATAAGACCCACAAGAAACCTCGAGCAATTGGCTTATCTCCTTCCCTGGGAGTCTATTGAAGCTACTCTGAATTATAGACACGTAAAAGTCGTGGAATCGCACAACGAACACCGGAACAGGCTATAGTTCATTGGCCCCTCTAACAGCTTTAGAAGATACCATCCAAGACTCATGGACGAAGCCATGTAAGTGCTGTATCATATGATCAAACGAGCAGCTGATCGAGGTTTTAGCTTCTCAAAATCAAAAACAGTGGCCCTGCATTTCTGTAGACTCAGAATACAGCACAACTCGCCACCTCTTTATCCATACTATAGCCCAAAAAGGCTACAAGACAGTTATTAGTTCTTTGGTATTATTCTTGATTCGGGTTTAGTTGAAGGACCACATCGAATACATAGTGAAATGTTGTGAAGGAGAAATTAAGCTTTTTGAAAACAATATCGCATCACAAGTGGGGAGCGACCAGTAAGTTAATGACTCAATTATTTGATGCCTTAATTTGCTCAAAATTAGACAATGGCTGTCCTAAATAAGGATCGTGGATGGCGTAGTTAAGCAGATCGGCAGTCTGTGGAATAGTGGCTCAAGAATATCAATCGGCGCATTCAAGAGAAGCAACTTCATGTTGAAACGAAAAAAATCAAAATTTTTGTTGAGAAATCGTTAACAACACAATCCTTACCAGAAAAATCAATTTTGGTGCAGATTATTTCTGTAATTTACTAAGATAATAATAACTAACCTAAAATTCCAAAATTCCTTATGCAAAAGAGAATACTTCAGGTGAGTCCTGGAATATCTGCTCCCTCGAGCATTTCCCATCCAGACATCGTACCCTCGGTCTGCCAGGAAAAAGGCTGTAAAAGATAAAGAAGTTAGTGGTTTTCAGAAAATTCTAGGTATGTCATACTCGACATTTTATTAATAGTGTATCATGGAAAGATATTAATAATTAATATAGATTTCTGCTAAGAAAATATTTTTTTATTGAAGATTATTTTAATCTGATAGCTAATACATCTTAGGTAGATAAAATCTCTCTGCTTTATGAGCAGTTAATGATTTGCTCTTTAAGATCAACAGTTATAAATACCAGAAAAACAGATTCTCAATAGCAATTAAAAAAAAAGGAAATTGTATTTAACTACATATGTGACCAAAGTATTTTCATCCCATGTAGCTATCCTTTTGGATGACGTTTTTGTGGGCAGAGCCTTTATAAGTAAGACAAACGACATCCAAATAATACTTGAATGCTCTATGACACATTCTGTAACCAACTCCATAGTCATCTTGGAGTTGTTCACTCGTTTTGAGCGGTTTCATTCCAGTTACCTGTCGTATTGGTTTAGAGAAACACTCTGTTATCGATCCAATTCTGAACTGTGTTTGTTCTACCCTGACACTTAGATCCCATCTAAAAGATTTCTTTCCATCGATCAAACTCTCATTTTCTAAGTGAGCTCTTGACAAGTGCCATTTATAAAATCCTCCCATATCTCTAACAGTTCCCACAAATGTGAATTGCTAACCTGCATGTACAAGTTCCTGGGAAGTTAGCCATACAGTCGGTAGTATCTTTATCAGCGTTATGGCCGCTATTAGGCTCCTAGAAGCATGTTTCTCGTGACTCTTGAGTCCCAGCTACATAACAACAACAAAGCATTTCCGACAGTTCGGATAAACCACGCGCACTTCAACACAATCCATTACATTGGCTCTTCAGGCCAGACCATAACAGACATTTCGTAGAGCTCCAGAGTATAGCAAAATATTTTATTACTTTCAAATAGTGAATTCGCTCTATTTTTAAAATAATATTTTGCTTTATGATAAATATATTTTTAGCACATCTATTACAATTAGTAACCTTCTCACTCAGCCAAATACTTAACAAGGGGGTTGGATATCTTCAGGATGTTTCGTAGGTTTTTTTTTTTTTAATTTAACGGTCATTTGGAGTAATAAGATGACGAATTCGTCTGGTTTTGAAGGATGAATGTTTGTAGTGGATGAATGAAGAAGGGTTGTTTAGAGAATCAATTTTAAAGTCGAGGAAAGGGAATGGACAGACCTCGGACCGCTTGTAGCATATTTTGAGGGAATCGGTGAAATGTGTCTCGCACTTACCTAAGCCATGTTTGGTGGTTACCCAGCACTGTGAGTCCAAGAGCAAGCCATGCTGCAGAAAGATTGGCGCCCCATCTGCTGGGATCCTGTGAAGCTTGAGGACGTAGCCATCATCGGTGACCACTTCGTGAACCTCAACCTTGTAGCCCCGATCTCTGACCAGCTCCACCTAGTGTTACACAAATTTTATTGCTTTCCAACTTTCAATGTGACCAATCTACTCTAATTTGGTATTAAATCAAGAAAACAAGCATTAACAGGACTATTCAAATGTGCACAATTACATGTATAAATTGATTAGAAATATATGAAAAAAAACTATATAACGGCGTCAAGCAATTGAAAACTTGATGAACGTGTTCCATAGGGTTCAGTATTACATCATTCATATTTTTTATGTACATTAGTTGTCTGATTAAATTATAATTCTTTAATCTGTCAAATTGATATTCTGTGATGTTCAAAAAATCTATTCGGACGTTTTGTATGCTCTCTAATGGATTTAACAAACTTTGTATGCTAAAAATAGTATGGAACTACTTCACCAAAAAGAAGTAGGTTACAAATTATAACACGTTTTATTAAAGCAATTATTCATGTAATCCAGCGACATCTATGCTTTCCAGCATGACTAATAAGTTTACTAGTGGTTCCGTTAGAGCGCGCAGCAATGCACTTCCATAAATCACTTGCGTACCATTTACCCCTTCTTGTTACTGACCTAATAGGGAACAGACGTGTGCTATTGCCGCGTTAATGTGACTTACTCTTTCATTTTAAATTTAATTGTTTTCAGAAAAGAATTGTTTTTTGTGTCTGAAAGTTCAGACACATCAAAACTAACAGCAATGGGAAAGTTCACCATACCCAAAACGGTCAAAGAATTAAGAGAAAAGGGTCAGTTAATCCACTTCTTTTCTTTCTTCCTATCAGTAAATGGTTAGTTGTTAGCAAAGATTCATCTTATTGAAGATTTTCTAACATTTAAGAGACTTTAGTTTCTACTTGTGAGTTTAGTAAGAACGTTGTGATGGCCAACAGAAGAGCATTGACCGAAGAGGAATCAATTCGTGCTGTTGCTTTGAGTAAATAAGGGTTTTCTCAAAGGCATATTGCGCAACGGCTCCAGCAGTCACAATCCGTAGTGTCCAGGGTGCTTGATAGGCACCGTCGAGCTGGAGGGCATACAAGAAGAGTCGGACAAGGCCGTCCGAGGTCAACTTCCCACCGTGACGAGAGATTTTTGCAACTGCATGCTCTTCGGGATCGCCGATCAACTGGTAACAGTCTGCGTGGTCTCCTCCAGAGGTTCAGGAATGTGCAAATTTCAAAGCGAACCGTGAGAAGACAACTTAACGATTACGGATTGACCTCCCATCCTTCAGCTACTGGACCTCTTCTCTCCAGGGAACACCGGGTTGAGCGCTTGAGGTTTGCTCGGGAGCACCTAAACTGGACTCAGGAAGATTGGAGCCTCGTATTATCAGCGATGAGTCAAGATTATGTCTCCGATCTCCAGATGGACGGGAAAAGGTATGACGAAGGCGGGGAGAAAGGTATGCTCCATGCACTTTTTCTCCAAGGGTTGCGTTTGGTGGTGGGTCAGTGATGGTGTGGGGGGGCATAAATTTATACTCCAGTACAGAGTTGGTTCTTGTGAACCGTGGCTCTATAACTGCTGACAGGTACATTAGGGAGGTACTTGAGCCACATGTAATACCTTTCGCCAGAAATATCGCAGGTAACTTTATTTTTATGTTATGGCACGATAATGCCCGACCTCACGTTGCTCGATCAGTGCAAAATTTCCTCAGACAAGAAGAAATTGACGTTATGGTTTGGCCACCCAGAAGTCCAGATATGAACCCAATAGAGCATGTATGGGACATGCTTGGATGACGTGTCCGCGCCCGAGACGCGCGCTTAAAATTTGGCAGATTTAAGGGAAATGTTAGTGAAAGAGTGGAACAACATCCCAGAACAACATGTATGAGCCCTGGTCGCTGGAATGGGAAGAGAATGGAAGCAATTATCAGAGCTAGAGGTGGAAATACCAATTATTGATCGTTTTCTTCGAATTCTTCCTTTTTAGTCAGTTTTGTTATTTCATTTTATTTCAAAGCTTTTTCATTTTGAGACTGTAGGACAATTTTATTTTTTGATTTGTTTCCCTATCAAAAATTTCTAGAAAATAATTTTTTATAAATACCCTATACAGTTCAGTAATTTCAAAATATTGAAGTGATCCTTTACTTTTGTCCGGCAGTGTATTTTTAAAAGACACCTATTAAGAAAGATATTTATGAATCTAATTTCGAGAGGGAGTGGGACTTCTAATCTTTTAAATATGAATAAATAAAGTATTTAGGCTTTTCATTGCAATCCCTTTAACTATTCATTTTTGTTGAAATTAGATGTGAGGGAAGGTTTTGAAAAAGATCTATGTTTAGAATCGTAATAGTTTTATTATTATTTGATTTATCAAAACGTGTATGCAGTATAAGAGGTGTAAGATGTAATTTTCTAACGTTTATGCTTTATAATAAATTTACGAAAAACGCTTGTTAAGGAGGTACTTTTCGAATGTAGCACTTCCCCCACTCTTCTTCCCGGCTAGTGAACGTGTTTCCTATGTCATATTATAGACTTTTTTGTAATAATTTTATACTCTTTGCTCTCAAAGACTTTAAAATTTAGTACTCTTATTCATATCCATCATGAACGGGAAACCTAGGAGATCTGCTCAGATTACACAGCTCCTGCGTGTCCCATTCTTTCTTAGTTCCTCTAACTCTTAGTGGGTATGGCGGCAAGATGTCTAGGTCCAAAGCCTTCATTAGTCCGGAGGCAGCATTAGTTATAATTACTGTCAACTGAAAGAAGAATAAAACATATCATCAAGTTAAAAGTAAATTTACTAGCTACAATAACGCAGTGTTATTTTCACCATAAAAGTTATAAGTATTGTAATCAAAGGATTATAAACATGGCCAGCGCTATTGCAATACAAAGAAAATATATAGGCTAATGGTAAAATTTTCTAACAAACGAGTCTTTCTGAGAAAGTAGGGATAGATTAATGTAATGATTAGACTTTGAAGACAATTATTTTTAATGCTTGTTTCTATCAAATTTCATGAAAACTAGATGATAAACACGCACAAAAAAAAAAAAAAAAAAAATGTATACTTTAAATAACAATGAATAAAAGTCATACCTTAATATGTGGGTATGTGTAAACAAAATAAGAATATCTCACCCAAAATAACCCATAACTATACGAGAATTCAAATTTTCTAATGCTGGCTTAAATAAATATATTATGTACGGATAATACGTACTAGTTTCGTTGGGTTTAAGTCATTAATGTCGATTATCATTTATCTGGTCGATTAAGTTTAACAGTGAAAACCCTCTTTCTCCTTTACAGAAAGATTTTAAATCCTTTAATGATTTGTGGAAAGATACTAAAATATCGAAAGCATTTTAAATTTGGTTTTCCACTTTGAGGAATGGTTAGGGATGGTTTAGGGGTGGTTAGGGATGGTCAGGCATGGTTAGCGATGGTTTGGGCCTCAAATGATGCGTTGTGCACTGCACCAATCTAGCGTGGCCTAAAAGTGGCCACCCATAGCCTCCCCTCCCCAACTCCAATCTCTCACCTTCGCGTGGTGAGGCCCGTTTCGTCGAACAACCCCGAACGAGGTGGAGGTAACCAATCCCTGCGGAGTTCGGGGTCGACTAACAAAGAGAGAAGGGGTTCCCTTCGGGAATGATCGATTATTTGGTAATAAACATAGACAGCACAAGGAATAACGCAAAGGACTATCCGGGTCTCGGTACCGGAGAACCCCGGACGCGGCAGTCGCAGGGCTGCCCGTCGGGTAAAGCTACCTGCCCGGGAGCCGCGACACACCAGGCGGCCCCGGAAAACTTAGCTACTGGTGACGTGCCTACGAAGGGGTATTCGGAAGGAGAGAGGTTATTAGGCGATCGCCTCCTCCCCGCATGAGATCCCAGTCGCTGTCGGGGAGTGCCGTTTTCGTCGGTGGCGTACGTGGACCCAATCAGCGAAAAGAGGCTAGTTTTCAAAGGCTCAGCAGATAGCCAAGCGAAGCGCGACCTTTTCTTGGCCGGCTCGGAGACAATGGCGAAAAGGGGGAGAGAGTTAATAGAGTCCATGGATAGCCAGGAACCCTTGGATAGAGTTGCTGAAGCGGAGAAGATTACCGCAATACTCACAAGGTTTATATCAGACAAGCAAAGGAAGATTAGTAAAGACAATCAGGCTCACATAAACAACGAGGTGGAGAGCTCATACAACCATCCGAGAGCTATCAGAGGGCAGTGGAGGAGCCAAAAGGGTCTCTCTCTCGGAATCAAGACGCCCGAAACGGGTCAGAGAGTACAGGAACTTCAGGGGGGTCCACTCTGAAGCAATGACTCTGCTCGATGAGAAAGATCTGGTCGAGTGGGTCTCGATCAATATCCGTGGCGGAGCTATCAGCGTCGTAAAAATTAACCCAAAAAGTCCGAGAATGCAGCTGTCGGGCGTCCTACGCTCATGGAGCGAGGAGACCCTGAAGGCCAAGCTGACGACGGCCCTTTCAGAATTAAACCGCTTTTTAGGAAGGGCAAGAGGAATAGTCTTCTTACTCAGTGATTCGTGGATACCGACGGGGAAGGGAGAGAACTCCTCGTTAGAGTTCTTCTTCGCTCCGGATGGTTTACGATTAGCGGTCGGGATTTCATCGAGCTCCTTAGATGCTTCAAATGTCAGGGCTATGGGCATATTTGTATCAGATGCGCTCCGGCGCAGGTGTGTGGATGGTGCGCGTGTACCGGGCACGAAGCTAAAGCCTAAAGGAAGGAGAGATCCTCCAACATGGGCGAACTGCTCCCTTAAGTGCAGGAAAAATAACCATGCGGCCAGCGTTAGAGGATGCCCGACCTATGGCAGCCTCTTAGAGATCGGACCTTCTATGGGTGATTGGGCCCAGTTGTGGTCGCAGGTGACCTCAACGCGTGGAGCGTGACGTGGTGCTCCTCGTACACCAACGCCCGAGGATTTATAGTAAATGATTTCATAGTCCTCAGTAGACTAACCGTGGCGAGTGGACCAGGGTTTCATGCAATGTTTAGGAACAAGACCGGCTCCTCAGTCATCGACGCGGCGATTTTGCCTGGCCGAGCGCCCGGATTCTCAAGGCTCTGGAGAAGACCTACCATGCGTAAACCTGGTGCGCTAAGAATAAAATGACCTTGTGGGAGACCAAAACAGTGGCGGCGACAACAAAGGGTCGCTTCGACGACAGGCATTCTAGAACTGCCGAGCCATTGAATTCCTAGAGGAGGTCGTCTACTTGGGCTTATCCTTTTCGCCAACCTTGGGCATAGAACCTCATATAATAAGGTTGAACGATAAGATGATTCGCCTGGTCTCAGTGCTCGCGAAACTCTCGTTCGACACATGGGGACTCACCTTTCGAAACAACGCATGTATCGATCTACAAGGCATGTATCGTTGGCACAGTCTTGTATGCGGGTGCAGCCTGGGAAGGTTCTCTCCTCGCTGGACACAGATCTGCACTGATAGGGGTCACTAAGGCCTACCGGACAGTGCCACGGAGACTCTGCAGGTGCTTGCTGGAGCGCCACCTTGGGGTATATTGATTGACTCGCTGGCGGCCAAGCAGCGGCAGATTGTCGAGCACTTCAAGTGCGAGCAAGGTGGTCGGGACTTGAACAAAGATATCTCAATTATAACTCTGGTCTCTCTTCAAAACGAATAAAAGATATCTCAAAGCTCGTTGAGTCCGAAGTCCTGAGCGAGTGGCAGGCACGCTGGAGTCGCACGGGAAAGGAGGCGGTTACCAAACTCTTCTTCCCGTGCGCCTTAGAGCGAATGTCGAAGCCATTCGTGAGTTATGAAAACTTTGCCGGAAAACTGCATTTTTTCAAAAAGAGAGATTCCCCCGCTAGTAGCTTTAATTTTTAAATACTAATTCTATTGTTTTATTATTACTATATTATTATTANATTTTATCCCATGTAAATTTTAAACAATTTTAGTGCAAGGGAAAATTTTTTTATTCTGTTCCCTTGCACTAAAATTGTTTAAAATTTACGTGGGATAAAATACCACAATAAAATTAATATTTAGGAAATGTAGAAAGTATTGTCATAAAATTCCCCTTTGAGAGTGATGTCATTGGTCCCCTTCCCTCCTCTTGCGGTTGTCATTTTGTTATTTTTAGTTTTTCATTGTGATCAAACTACGAATTTTTTTTTAATACATATTAAAAGAAATAGTAATAAATAGATAAAATAAAAAATAAAAAAAATTCCCCGATACATCTCATCGAAACAGCAAGGGAATTCTGAAATTTATGTTGCCCCTATAAATGCTTATAGTAAGATTTCATGAGAGTCTGTTCTCTAAGGGGTTAAATTAAGAGTTTACATTTTAAAATGGCAGCTTATACATTTAAATCTCTAAACTTTGTTATATCTTGCATTGCAAACATTAACAGATTTATAAACAAATATTTATTTTAATCCAGGTTTTTTTGCTTTACTTTTTTCATATGGATTTCCATCTTGTTTACCTTAAAAATCTGTTTAAAGTTTTAAATCGCCATCGCTTATATATCATTATAGTAGTCATAATACAAAAAAATCGAAATTAAATTCGGCGTATAAAATGTTCATTTGAACTTTAATGACTAATTTATGTTGAAATTCATTCAACATTCATAGACAAAAATTTATAGAACATAAAATGTAAAAATATATTTTATAAAACACAAAATGAAATAATATATATATTTTTTTTTTTTTTTACAAAAAGTGTATATTGGAGAAAATATTTAAAAATGTAACAGAGGTCTAACGTCGCCTTCAATATTCCTCCTCAGTTTGTGTGATGTCAACCCTAGTGATCTTGCATTCTTCTCTCTACTTCTCATCCAACTTCTAGTGAATCAATCATTACAACTGTCTAATTCCTTCTCAAATGAAACAAAGGTCACCCATTAATTTAGGCAGCATTTCCCTTATCCTTTAATAGCATTGCCACGGAGATTTTTATTGTTTTAGTATATTAAATGACGTCGCATATCTAAAAGAACCGCCACTAACTCTACTTCTTAATTAATCGAGAGAGTTACAGAATAAATTTTAAATTTTATTGACTTGTAGTAGCTGTTGTTACAAATTACT
>KZ806913.1:815500-825623 GCA_000696205.2 Oncopeltus fasciatus | reverse complement strand
CCCAATGAGGGGTTCTATAGAATAGCATACATACCTATACATCAAGAGCATACATACCCTATACATCAGTAGCATACATTTTTTCAAGTATTTTTTTTTTTTTTTTTTTCATAAAGTGCAAAAGTTTTTCGTATCTCTCTATTCTTCAGAAATAATAATTAGTTGTTCTGTCCAAGTCATGATCTGATGAGTCAAGATGCTTGTGAACTACTTACTAATGCAATCTTTCTGTAGTTTTCCAGGATTTCTGGTTCTTCTTTTTAAATAATAAATAATTTTAAATTTTGACTAGGATTCGGGACCTTTTTGGGTTAATAGAATATTATTAAATAGATTTAAAATATAGTGCAACCATTTTGGGTTATATTTTTAAAAATAATAATTCATAAGGACTGACTGCAGACCAGGGACTTTACCATTTTTAGCTATTTTATTATACATTGTAACTATTCCAGTGAAATAGGTACAGAAAAAATCAAATTACAGATTATATATAAAAAATTTAGACTGGTATTCTTCCCATACAATTTTCAAAAATAGTCTATCCAGTTACTCTTCCTACTTCACCTTTGTTATGACCTTTGAATTATTTGATTACCTGTATTCATAGGAACAGGAGACTGTGATTTGGGGCCATCAGGTGAGTGAGCAGTAGAATTTCCAGAATCTACATCATATCCATACAAGTCTTCATCTCGCAGATACTTCATCATAAGTATGTTTCTGGGATGCATACCTCCATCAAGATTCAGATGAAGCGCATCACCAAGCTCATCAGCAAGTGACATATTTCCTGTGTAGGCTGAAAACCACATATAATTTTTTAGAAGTGCCAATTGGTGTAATACAGAAACATTTAAAATGTTACACTGAAATTTTATTTATAGAGAAGAAAACTTTCGATCCATTTAATCAACAATATTTTCAGATTAATTTTATTGATCTGGTTACTAAATAAAAAGTAGCATCAAACCTTTGCACAGCAAATAGTGCAAACATCAAAGACTATGTCTGTGTGCGCCCACATTTGTTTTGTGCATGTACATGTGTGTGTAAGAATTGGAAACAATAAAAAACAAAAACATACTTTTATAATTCATGATTATCAATAATTACACAATAGTGATAAATATTAGACAAAAACAGAACAACATGCAAGTCAGCAGTGGGCCTCATCGCCATTTGGTCATGAAATGTGATGGGCAGATGGATTTGTAACCCCCAAAAAAGTCATAGACCCTTGGAAAATAAGAGTAGTTTTGCTTTAGAGCACAAACAATTTGTAACCCTGAATTTGATAAAACAAACTCAAATGAAATTGGTTTCCATATTGGAGTGGCATAACCTAAATCTATATATATAAACACATAGCAAACAGACATGTCTTTAAATTAATTTTTGGAATCTGCATTTTTGAAAGCTTAAACATCAAATTTTGAGAAGAGATAACGGTTATGATTAATGATTAGGATTTCACATCGATCAGATAAGTTCATCTTTTATATTTAAAATCTTTTTTTTTTTTTTTTAAGTAAATTAATTAGCTATTATCAGGATGCTAGATGAATTTAATTTAAAATATTTAGTTTTAATTAATGTTTTCATTATTCTTATAGTTCATAGGAAAGAGTCTCACATAATAGATTATAAGTATATTTTTAAAAATTTAACTTTCTAAAAAAATATATAAAAATAACTTTTGAAAAAAAAAATTATCTCACGTTTCTTGTGTTTTGGTATTTCCGGAAGTCTTCTTCTTCTTCGCCCAGCTGGAGGCCTGGGCATCCACGGTTCTGCCTCTAAACTTTCCGGGCTACCTTCACTGCTCACAGTTTCAGATCTAAAAATGTTTAGTTTTCATTAAATTTGTAATTGTGAACTCTAAAGTAACTCTCATAGAGACAAAATATCTGCTACCACCCACTCTCATTCCTTATCAATCAGAAGTAGAATTAAAATATCATGTACATTACTATGATCAGGTTTCAAACATACTGCAAGAAAAATATCGTGGCTGACTGCCATGATTAATTTTTTTTTATGTTAAATTCAAGGATCGAATTTCCCTTGACACTCCTTCGTCACTTAAGCCTGGGCCTCAGGCTTCTTCACCAGGAACCTTCGTAGGTTCCTGGCACTGCTGGGCCAGATATATAGGGACTCTAGGAAGTGTGTGACCCAGCCAATTTCACTTCTGCTTTCTAATGGTTTGAAAGCAGCACAGATTTCACATTTGTGTTGAAGATTCTCAGCTTGATGCTAGTCCTTAACTTGGATGACTTCCAAATGGGTCTCAATTGGGTGAAGGCCCATTTAGCTTTTTGAATTCATGGGACAATCTCCTTTTGAGGTCAGGATGCTTCTCAAGTAGCAACTCTTCAACTCTCTCCACCTCCTTGTCGTCAATCGTGAGGTTCTCCTGGCTTTCCTCAAATTAATCTTGAGCCCTGAGGTTTCAGTTTCTGCTTGAAGGTCATTCAGTTCGTTCAGCATGTCCTCGAGTCTATACAATTGGCCCCAACGAATCCCTCTTTGTTGGTGCAAGGTTCTTTCTAATATTATGTTAATTCCTATGAGGAAAAGGATAGGAGAGAAGAAGCAACCCTGATTTGACCGGGAATGGTTCCAACAGTTACCCTCCGAATTCTACTAGGCAAACATAGTCCTTACTGGATGTAGATTGAACCAAACTGATAATCTTCATGGTTTTTCCATAAGCTGGCATTGCCTTCCAGATCTTTCTCTGTTTTAGGCTTTCAAAGGCCTTTTCAAAATCAATGAATATGAGGTATACCTTTGCTTCATACTATGTGAACTGCTCAATTATAATTCGCGAAGTGTTTATTTGGTCGGTGCTTAATCAACTTGAGGAATCAGTAATAATGGCTTGTAAAAAAAACCCCAGTACATGTAATAAAACAAATAAATAAATTTAAATATGCATTGACTTCACTAACACATTTTTTCTTTATATTCTCTACTAGTTATATGACTAAGCGACACAATATTAAAAAGGAATTAAGATCTCGTTAGATTATACTGTGCATGTGTCATATTGCGAATTGTAACTAAGTCAATTCAGAGAAAATCATTTTTCTCATAAAATCATAGTGTTTTTTTTTTGTCCACATGTAATACGCCGAGCACAAAATCCCACATTAGTAACACACATTTCGTTCTTTTATTTATTAGTTTACAGACAATATATCGATACATTCAGTCATAAAAATCCTTTTCCTGACTTCTGAGCAGCATTTCCAACTATCTAAGGCTCTTACACCCGCAATCCACGTTTTCCCAGCATTTTGTATTTCGACCGTTCGACTCCAACTCTTCCTATGCTGTAGGGTTCTGTAAGGGCAGAAACTAGAGCTTCTTCAAAATCGCACCTCCTCTACAGTGTAGCCAGTAAATTTAAAATCATTATAAATTGTAAATCTTTTACTATATATCCCATTACCTGTCCTTCATATTTTTTTTTTATTTAAACATTTGAGGAGTAAAGAATGTAGTAAATTAGTTGCTAACTGATGAAAATAGACAGATGAGATAATTTCTTATGATGAGTGTAGAGAATAAGAACTAGGGGAGGAAATAGAAAATTTGTACTCTCCTCTCACGGAAAACAAATCTGATATGAAAAAGAAGCGGAAGATTTCTATACATTTTTTAGTGGTTGAGGTGAAAGTGAATTAGTGGGCAGTTGCAGACATATTTCGTGTACGACGTATTCGTCGTAACAGGCTTGACGACCCAGTATATAGTTATCAGTTATTTGATTGGAACTGAATCCAGGTACGAAAGTGTAATCAGTTGTAAGCTTAGTTGTGAAACTAAAGCGAGTTTGGTAGGAATTAAAATCTTCGCAGTTAATTATATTGACTGATTTTTTCCGGAATGAAGACATTGTAGTAGGTCTACATATTTTTTATAAATATAATATCTTTGGATAATAAAAGTAAAAGTCAAGAAAGTGAATCTTTTATTTTATTTTTTTTTATTATCAAAAAATAAATATTGCACATTTTCATATGTTACCAAATTATATGAATATAGTTAACTAAGTTCATATAATTTGGTTACATAGATCTTATTTAGTGTAATTAGTCTTATTTAAACTGGTTGACCTGCTTTAACGCATTTGGTAATAGATACTAAATATAAATCAAAAATAACATTTAATATAAGGCTTTAAGCACATTGAAAATATGGGAAAGTCTTGGTTATATCAGAGGATGTGTAAATTATTACATTTAAATCATGGATTGTTAGTAATCAATTAATTTTTTTTATTGACAATAAACTCTTCAGAAGTTCATTATCAATATAAAATAAATAGAACAGCCATTCCGAACCTATACTTTCTATATTTTGGATAAGACTATCCAGCTCGGATAATCAACACATATTAAGCCATTGTGGAATAGCACTACTCTATATCAAATAAGTTGATGCCATAATATGCAAACTATCACAAACCAAAACGAAATACAAGTCACAATAAGATCCAAAACGTTACATATACATGAAGAAAAAATAGAACATAATCAACAATCTTTACATCATTTTTTAAAAAAAAACGATAGATTGGCATAAAGAATATACAGAAAAATGGCACAATACTTCTACGTATTACGCGTACTCTCAATTAATGAGAATTGTAACAATCCAACTCATACAAAACCATTCATGGCGAATAACGGCACAATCTGCCAAAAAGACCTAGGCCTATATAACACAAAGAATATTTCTAAATCATCTGCGTATTGTATTTATCCCCAAATATTATACGCATTTATTTATTCCATGCAAGACAAGCACATAAATGAAATATTTATTAGCGCTCGTCATCAAAACGGATTCACTGAAGTCGACTAGTTTTCAATGTCATTTAAAGTTTTTTTAGCTACCTAAGGCTTCGCCATTCAAAACTCTATAATTCAAAAAAAATATTAGGAATATTGATTTGTTATGGATTATAAATATTAAAATATCATCAATTGAATAATAGCCCCGGAAAATTTCGAGGTAGACACTTTAGCGTTCTCTTTCTTGACGAACATTTCTATAAAATTCTGTGATCTCTGCTTTAATCCACTTCAAGACGATTAAAAAATTGTATGTGTAATATTTTATAAGAATGTCATTTCGTAAGGTACAATACTTAAAATGATGATTTCAATTAAAATTTCGCATCCTGCTCTGTGTATAATAACAAGAAATTTTCTTTGTTTTCTGTAGTGCCCACTGTTTCACCGGGATAATCTTGAACCAACTTAAATACTACAGAACAGCTTCGAGTTATTCAAAAATGAGTGACTCCTGCTGCGAAGAGAAATTTTCATCACAGAATGACACAGAGGGAATAATTAATTATAGATTAACATCTATAGAATTATCATTAGAATTTATCATGGCTGAAATTTTTAATTATTACCATTTGAAGTTTGTCAATATATTAGTGCAACAGGGTAGAATTAGTTAAATGGCTAATTTTGTATATTCATTTAAGACAAGAATGTATTAAACTTTATTATTATTATTATATTTCATTATAATGAAAATATCAAATTTTAAATTTTTTTGATCTGACACTGAAACTGTTATCCATTTCGTGACGTCATATGACATGTGCTAGGCTTTTTGCTATTTTTTTTTTTTTTTTTTCCTATCTACCCTTCCCACCTGTTAAATTAATTTATTCATGGAGTCTCCCCCTCCCCCGTGGAACTATATATATAAAACAAATAAGCGGGATTTAACCATGTTTTAGTAACGTAACCAAACAAGAGTAGATTATAGGCCCCGGATACACTAAGTTTTTTTTGTTTTTGTTTTTTTTTCAAAATTTTTGTATCAATAAACTATGTAAGTGGCACACCGGCCATTATTGAGGAAAATAAGATTTCCTTATCAATTTTGTTCCTAAGTTCGTAAATATTACTTTCAACAATAATAAGCATTTTATCCCAGTTTGTCTTGTTATAGTTAAGACACAATTTCATTTTATTCCCTTTCGTTTAAGAACGAATAACCATAGCCATTTTGAAGTATGTATTCCAAGATCAGATAGAAATTCTTGAAATAGAATTTTCTGAATAATTTATAATAAAATAATTTTTGTGGTATCAACTGTAGGATGATTTGACAAAACACAATGACATTTCTGTCGTACTCATTAGGTGTATTTTTATTGTAACTGCATAATCTAATAAGACTTACGTATATGTGTGAACTGCAGCTCTTATGTGCTGAGGTATTCTCTCAAAATGATGCCTAAATTCTTCAAATTCACTGTCTGCCATAATTTATTGTGACTAATACTAACGGTAGAGGAAGGGAAATACTACATCTGTATTCTTAGTGTAGGTCTTCGAAGTGGGATCCAAATATTGATTTACTTCACCCCTCTACTCCTCGCCACTATATCATCGTATTTCAAGCATTATTATTCCTCATATATTTTTAAAAAGCTCTTTAATTAAATTCTGTATAGGAGATAATTGTAATTTCTTATCAAGCATAAGCTCAAAAGGAAGTAACAAGAAAAAACTATCACAAGTCAAATTTATTTTATAAAGTCGAATAGAATCATTTTTAAAACGAATTAGCTAATAAAAACAATTATTATAATAATATTGTTTAAAAATTTAAGTTATAAAAAAATGTTTGGATGTATTGCAAAGTTTAAGTTTTTATTTTTAAATTTAGTTAGCTATTTAGCATAGAAGGCATTAGTAGGGTTATCCAATGTAACCTACCAGTATGCTTAGGTTATTGTTGTGTTTGTAGTCAAGTCATCCTGATTCGTGTCTTTATAGATTTCCCTTGTTTCTTTTGAAAAGAATTATTAAGATGTCTTTAACACATGCCGGAGGAATTTCTGACTACGCAACTAGACCAGCCCCTTCCTTTAATCCTTATTCAGAAAATGGAGGGTATGTATTTTACAGCAAAGAATCATTTGGGTAATTTTTAAATTCTTATTAAATGAATTTAATCCTCTTTCTTTCAGGAGCGTTGTTGCAGTGGCTGGAGACGATTTTGCTGTAATTGCTTCAGACACTCGATTAAGTACAGGCTTTCAAATATATTCTAGAAACCAATCCAAGTTATTCAAGTTATCTGATACCACAGTTATAGGTTCTTCTGGATGTTGGTGCGACGTCCTTTCTCTTACAAGACTTGTACAGACAAGAATGAAGGTAAATATAAATTATGATGATAAATTATCCTCTCCAAGGCATCTCATTTATTAGAACAACTAATTTAATACATGTGTATTTTTAAAATTAAATAAAGCAAATATTTATATAAATAACTATTTGGATATAATGTGTAAACAGAAGTTGCCGTTAACACTTTGTTTATAGTATAATAATTGTTTCCATAATAGTTTATATTGTAGTAATGTTGAAACATATATCTATTTTTACTAAATGAAAATGAATCCTTTATAATACTTTTTTGTATTATGTAATGTTGTTAAATCAATTATTTAACAATATTTATCCTAAGCTCTATTTTATTTTAATCTGTTAAATAATTATATATAATGTAATAAATATGTTAGAAACTTTGAAGCTTTTTCAAGCCTAGTAATCATTAAAATAATACCTTAAACCACGAATTTAGTGAAAACATATCTTAGCTATTGTACTCCTTTAATCATATTGAAAGTCAATTCAATATTTTGCATTTATTTTTCCAATTTCATTAGCCTAATTATATACATGTATACAATCAGCCAATTTTTTGTTAGCATAGAATCCAAATTTGAATGAATGTATTCATTCCAAATTCGGCTGCTGTATTTTTTCCTTTTTTCTTCTTTCCTTAAAAATGCTTATATAATGATAACATAGGAGTAATACCTATGTCTGAATATTTATAATAGTTGCAATTTCAATATTGTTTCCATCATAAAACCATTTTTTATTTTTTGCTAAGTTTCCGCCTTTTCTAAGTATCATAATTTTGAATTTCTTCATATTGATCATTATGTCCCATAATGTACAATATTCCATTAATTTATTTTAAATAGAGGAAAAGTTATGGGACTCAAAAAACACTGCGGAACTTCCAAGTATCTAAAAATATAATATAAAACTATTTAAAATTATTTTTAGCAATTTTTGTAAAATTCCACTGAAATACGATCTAGTCTACTTTGCCTACTTTCGCTTTTTTTTAAATAAAAGATTGAAGCTCTTCGACTCTGAATTCCGCATCAAGGTCAGGGTCCAAGTGGAGCGGGAAGGAGCATAGTGATTGGTAGAGGATTTTTTCAGGATTCAACAATTTACCTAAATGTTAGCCAGTCTTACATGCTTATGTTACCTTTTTCTGCTTGAAAATTACAAATTAACTGCCTCCCTATTTTTCAAAACTCTCCTGCATCCTGCATTGTTCATAATTGTTTCACTATACCATAGTTGTACTCTTTTTGCTTTATTTTGCATAACTTTTTATATTCATTATACGTTTCAAGATACAGCTTTTTAATTCATAAACAAATAGTCCTCCTAAACAAATTAATAGCTTATTGGCTTAATGTATTATTAAGATGTGAACCGATTCTAATGATTGTTATTATATTGTTTCCCATTCTTTCTGATACACTTTAACTAAGAAAAATAGGTATTGCTTTTATACAATAAAACCTATATAACTTTTTTAAAAATAATATACTAAATCATTTTTAGACCAGACTAACTTAGGCATTAGTGGTATAATATCCAAATTCTCTTTCTTATTGTATTTTAAAAATAAATTGATTGGCATATAATCGGAATAAATTTACTTTAGTACTTTAAACTCATAGATAATATCAAGCAAATCACTTGATACGACGCAAATCTCATTTACTGAACAACCTTGGCCACTTTTATATGTTTAATAGCCTTCCTTATCACCAGCTATTCTTTTGTTTTAAATAATATAAATAAGATTGTGGTCCCCGCCCCACATATGTTTAAATATTTCTCACCTCTTATATTTTCAATTTTACCCATGGACATTGTTACATTACTATCGCTTGTTAGAATAACCATTATCAGGATAAATTGCTCACACTTTACTGACAATATCCCATTGATTAACATTTATTTAAATAGGAAGTATATAGAAGTACTAATCAATTTCTTTAAATTTAGCAATATTTTAGATTTTTTCTAATGCCATAGAATGAGCCACCATTTTCTCTACCTCATATATTATTTCTATCAGCACCTACCCACTTCAGTTCATAATCAATAAAGATATTTTGAAATAAATGTACGTCTTTCTCTTGAATAAAAGTTTCTCACAAAAGGGAAATCCAAAATTCTTTTACAAAATTAAAAAATTTGCATTCATTTAACTTATTTTTAAATTTCATACTTTCACAATGTATGATAAGTAACTAATCAACTCTGCGTATGTCCCTGTTAACACCTATTTTTCTCGGTTAACATATTTACTAATTACTTGAAGATTCCCCTGCCTCTTTGTTGTATACATTTTTTCTAAAACCCGAAAGTATTTTCTTTCTTTATACATTAATTATTGATTTCTGACTAAAACATCACTATCATCACTTTATTTTATTTCTTAAGAGTATTAAATTCTTCCTTATCAGTCTCTCCTTTGCTGACATATCTCTCATGATCCAGAGACCTGTTCATTTCAGCTTTTTAGCACTTCTCAAAACATTACCTTCTTAAAACATTCAATATTTTTTTTTCCCACGGTTCCCAGGAATATTCATAAATATTTCTTCTGGTCTTGACCATGTAGTAAAGTTTCTTTTCATCATGCTTTCGCACATTATATTATATGGTGGGTGGTGTCCATAATATGTTCTGTTTATGCCGACTTCCCTGTGCGTCTATGCTTTGTAGGAAATTTGTTCCTTAAGCCTTGTGTCTATTGTTCTGAACACATAATAGACATGAGGCTCAAGGAACACATTTGTAATTAGTTGATAATTATCTAATAGCATATTCTCATATATTTCAATTGCTGAGTGCTTTTGGAATCATTGATTCCATCTTCAGAGCTCAGTCACCTATTACCAAAGCAATTTTATTCAGTATAAACATATTTAAACATTATAATTAATTATATATTAAAAAAATATATT
>KZ806913.1:802130-815452 GCA_000696205.2 Oncopeltus fasciatus | reverse complement strand
ATTAAAAAAATTATTAAAACTATTAATATATAATGTATAAATGAATAACAATATATTGTTCTATTCTGTGGAAGTTGGTTAATTTATGGACTCATAACATTCATACTATATACAATCGCTTTCATTCACAGCCAACCTCAATAGCCACATCCTTCCGAATTGGCTAAAAGTAATGGATTCTGCCAAATGCTCGAAAGAATATTCATAATTATAAAGATTGTTTTCTTTAATAAGCATTTTATGTAAAAATGTTGAAAGATATTGAAAATATTTTAACTTGGTTTTATTAGAACCCCCCCCCCCCCTTCCTATTTACCAATACAAGCCACTTATAGTCGCATATAATAATTTGGAAAAAAAAAAAGAAGCTTAAATAGAGAATGTGAAAGTTTTTAAAAAGTCAGGGTCATGAGAATATGTACAGACAAAATATAATGTTGAATTTGCTTACGCACTTGCTTCTCCTTGGAATTAGATACTTCTTGCTGAAGAGAATTTTGGTAATAAGATTTCTTGGCTAGAAAAATAGGCATGTATAAGCAATTTAGGAAATTGTTGAAGTGTGAACCCAAAAAAAATCTTTATGGAATTCCCAAGTCTGGTGCTTCAGATCTAAGTGTCATTCTGAATTGGCTTTGCTAATGTGTTTAGAAATATGGTAGTTACCTGTAAGATTTCCTCACCATGATTCTCTTGTGTTCTTATTGGTTGCACAAGAAATTTAAAAAATAAAATATAAGAGTTAGGATTGTTTTAAGTGATATCTATGAATACTATTTAACATAGGACTGCACCTCTGACAGATAGAGAAGTTTAGAGGACTGGCTACTTAGGTTTGTTATTTCTTTTCATAATCAATTTTCACTTCTGCATTCATTTGTTCAGGTAATCAATAATTCCTTTAAAATTATAAGTATTTTTTTAAAGCTAACTTACACTTACAAAAATAACTTTTCCCATTTTCTAAATTGACTAGATAGGAGAAAATAGTGAAGAGGTGCCACATCTTAAATGAGCCGAGCCATGTTTCTGTGAGATTATACCTTAACTAAACTGCTATGTACTATGTGCATGAAAGGTTACATTGGAATAATTAATACAAGCATTAAGCCATGTCCTTTAATTTCATCTTCTATGTACCATCAATTGATTGTCAATGAGAATGAAAATTACAACTTATTTAAAAATCTACAACTAAAGAATTCATTTGAAAATAAATTTATTTCAATTGATTGTTCATAATTTTTTTTATAAGCCTTGCTAACAGTTTACAATAATTCCAGATGTATCAATATGAGCACAATAAAGTAATGCCAACAAATGCTGTATCACAATTAGTATCTGTACTACTCTACAACAAGAGGTTCTTCCCATACTACGTCTCAAACATTTTGGCGGGACTGGATGAAGAAGGTAAAGGAGTTGTTGTAAGCTATGATCCCATTGGCCACCATGAGGCTTGGCCTAAGTTCAGAGCAGGTGGGAGTGCTGGTGCTCTTCTTCAGCCACTATTAGATAATCAGGTAATGTATGAGTATTACATTTTTATTTATATTTGAACTGCTTTAAATTATTATTTAAATAATTTAAAACTTATTTATGAGTGAAGATTCTATGAATAATTAAGTTAAGCAAAAATTGCTTAAAATTTTTTCTGGCTATAATTCTCTGGATTTTAGTTAGATCAGAAATTTTTGTTTGCTTTTTAAAAATTGGCTATTATTCCTTTCTTGTCAGTCAAAAAAAATAATTTTGAGAAAATGAACTTGTCATAAAGTTAAAAGAAAAAAAAAAGTTTATTGATTTTTATTTATTTGGTGACTAAGGTTTAAAACTGCTACTGTAAGTATTACCTGAATCAGAATGAGACTTGGGCCATTGATATTTATGGTCTTTGTTTTTATCCATTTTTCTCTTTCTTTATTATGACCCAGATTCAGTAGCATTTTTTAAATTATCCTAGATTATACATTGACTAAAACTTGTGTCTAAAATTTTAAATTTTGAACTCCTGTGAAGAGATATAAATGCATATAACAAAATTTAAATGTTTTAAGTAAACTTTGCAATAATCATTAGATAATTGTTTAATTCCTGTAATGTGAGTTTCATTTTAAGAAAAATTTGCAATAAACATTACATTTTTGTTTAATTACTGAAAAATGAGTTTCAAAGTGATAAAGTTATCCATATAAGTTAATTTATAATATGCTGTTGGATGTGGGTTACTAATCATTATATATATNATATATATATATATATAAGAAAATCAATTATCTGCTTGAGCAGGATTTAAACCTAAACCTATGCCTACTGGCTATGGAAATTGACAAAGGAATATAAATGCTAAGCAGAAATGGTCAATGAGTCAGTAAAGACTACTTACTTTTTCAAGTTCAATTAATAGTAAATTTTGTTCCATAGTGGCCTGAATGTTTAAATAATCAGAATGATATAACTATATAAATTATTTTAATGTTTTTATTATAACAAATGAAACCCTATTTGGAAAATAATGCCCTATTGATTGCTACTATTATTTAAACGGAATGAACTTATGACGAAGTATGTGGAGTATATTGCAGTAGTAATTAAAATATATTTTCTATTATCAGCAAATTTGTATTATGGAAAGTGGGATTAACATTACTCTTAAAATCTACTTTTAGTAAACTCGGCAAGACATTTAATGCCTTGACCACATCTTGTATAAGCCATCTCAATCTCCAGATATAATATCCTCCCTCTTCTAGAAATATCTCAGTGGCGTTAATGACCAAAGGTTGACACGCCATACAAAAAAAAAAAAAAAAAAAATCTCCAGATAAAAGAGGCTTTTAATTCTTAATTACACTAAGTTATTGAGATTATGCTTCAGAGTAAATAATTATTTATAATTCTGGTATATTATATAAATAAGATGGTGTGTGTGTGTATATATATATATTAACAACTTTTTTTTAAAATAATCTTTAGCTTGGGTTAGCCAACCAACAAAATGTTCAAGATCCAACTTACACATTGGAGAAGGCGCTATCTATTATTAAAGATGTTTTTATTTCTGCGGCTGAGAGAGATATTTATACTGGTGATTCTATTGCCCTTATGATAATCACTAAAGATGGGATAAAGGAAGATAAATTTGAACTGAGGAAGGATTAAAAACAACAATTTACTTTGTAATTTTTAAAACATTTTTAATTAATAATACAATTATTTACAATTTTCTTTAAATATAAATATTTTGAAATTGTATTAACCATTTTTTTTTATAAAACCCCATAACAATTAAGAACTCTTTATTATTAGGATACATTAAAAAGAAACAAGTAAATCTGAAACTCATTTCCTAGTTAATGTGTACTCATGTATAATTGGAAATGAAAAATAAATTCTAAGATATTTTAAACTGACATTGAACATGAAAATTTAAGCATATTTAATTTACTAATTCATATTTAGTAAAATGAGAAATTATACAAGTTTCATTAAGATGCAAAAAAAAAAAAAAAAATACTCTAATATTTCTTGTTTTACCTTTAGGGCACAGGTTACTATCTTTTTATACTATTATTCTGAACAAATAAAAATTAAGTTAGTTAGTTTTAACATGTTTATTTCAAACAAAAGAATTTTGAGAATCTGCCTTCATATGTTCAGATCCCTTAACACACATTTAGCATGCAGCATCCCACAGTATACTCTTGTTTCCCTTAGCTAATTACCTCTCCTAAAATGCAGAGGCGAAAATAAAGGAACCCATATTTCACTTGAACATTTCCAATAAAAAAATTTCTTCGCAGGACTTAACACTCAGGTTTACAATATCAATTGTCAGATCTAGTTCTTATTCTTTTCTGAGCCTTTTTATAAGTGCAACATTATATCTAATTACCAAAGGATGAGGTAATTGTAGTATTTGAAGTGACTATTGTTATTGGCTCAAGCAAATTTTGTAACTTCCCCTTATTCCCTCATAAATTTGATGCTTTAAGTTTTAAGAACCATAGAAGCATTATAATTAAAAAAACCAAAAGGAAAAAAGTACTAACTAGTAGTTTCCATTGAGCATTCGATTATCTCCCTTTATTATTTTAGTCGTAAGGAAAGTCTGAAAATTAGTTTAAATGAAATTTTTGTGTCATAACTTGTGTTAAAGAATACACAAAATAAGCCAGTGATGCTTACATTATTTGTATAGTAAGACAGTTGTATTAATAATAAAGTAGAGAAAAATTCGAGGCCCAAACAAACTTATTAAATAAATTATGATTGTAGTTTATTATGGTTCTTTATTTTTTGACCAATCCCTGAAACATCACCTCCTCCCATTTAAAAATTATCCATTTATTTAGTTTAATTATAAATAACTAAGTACCTAATAATGTTTAACTTAGTACATATATATATATTATGTCAAAAATTAAAGGTATGGAAATAACAAAATTTGTGCCATCAAAGGTAAAAGTGACCATTAATGATTTTATAATTTCATACATAATTAAAATTAAAATGTATATCATACTTTTAAAAGTACAAGTAGTATAATAGTTTAGATACATACAATTATCTAATATGTTAAGCCATATTAGATACTTAATACTTTTATCAGTTTCTATAACTGAAGTATTTGTTTTGCAATTAATTGAATAAGTCTCAGGATTTTCATAATTTCTACTTTAAAGGTATCATTGTCTTTTAAAAATCAATATTCTCTCTTGTTAAAGGCTGATTTTGCCATGAAAATTTTATAGTTTTGAATTAAAGAGAGTATAGATGATAAAGGAGCAATGCCAAGTTACTTAATTACTCCAGATTCATATTTTTCTTTCCTTTTTAATTGTTAGTGAAACTTTATCTGTTGTGAAACTACAAATTTATGGCTGGCTTGTTTGTTATTAGTATAAGGAAATTGATTTTCCCAGTTTTTTCATGCAAATATAAAATTTGATTATAAACTGACATTCTTCTTTATCATCCTTCTTTATAATCTACTATAAAATACCTTTCTATGAACTAACTTTTAGATGATTATGTACTGCCAATTTAAGCAGAAAATTTTGCTCAAAAAAATGCTTGCATAACAGGTACATTATAAGTAGTGACTCTTAAATAGCTAACAATTAAACAAGTTTCTTTTACAAAAAATAAGGAATCTATGGATAAAATTACTAATACAATAACAATAAATAACAGAGTAGGGACACGATATTTTCATCAAGAAAAATTTATGCTTAGAGAAAATATACTTAATTTCTCACCAATGCACTTTACTTGATTTAAAAATAATTCTGACATGTCATCTACTCTGGTTAAATTCTGTGCCGTAAATACAAAGTTATTCACTGTTTGATTTCAGTAATGAGTATGCTTTAACTATTGATTGTTTCAAAGGAATATCTATGGTGACATTCTGATTAATATTCATGTTGAGCATACTTTTTTTTAAGATGTATTTTTATTTTGATATTCCTTCAAGATAAAAACAAAAAGACATCTCAAAATTAATGTATGAAGTCTCTTTCATTTACAAAATGAACTGACAAAATATAAGGATTATAATTAGATGATTTTTGTTGGGGTTCGGTCAAGGTATATCCAGTCATGGAAATGTGAACTTAGGGACAGGACGTCCCCTCTCATCTTCATGATAGCCCTGAAGATGGTTTATGATGTAAGCCAAAACATCAGCAGATAATTTTTTTTTAAATTTGTATTTTTTTGGTTCTACCTTGACCGAACTCCAATAAAAATTATCTAATTATAAGGATTATACTGTAATTTATAGCAGTAGCTCAATCTTTGGCACTGGCTTTACTTAAGCAATAAGATGAGTAATTCTTAAATGAAATATAAGGTAATCCATGAAAGATTAAGTTATATCCCCAAAAGAGGCAATCTTCCACAGAAGATAGACAAGGATGAAAAGGATAGTGAACAGAAAACAGGTTTGTCCCATCGTGGCTTAAACTTTTTTGTTTTTTCAATTAATAATAGAAGCTAATTATAACAAGGGTTCTCAATTATTAATGAAAAAGATAACTTCTATGGTAAAACAGAACAAATTTATGACAAGCTAGACTCAGATGGGTTAAATTTTATTATTTCCAGCTAGAGGAATTTTTTAGATGTTTTTGTTTTGATCAAAAAGAAATAATCTTGAAGCTCAAGAAAATACTAGTGTGTATGATTGGTAAGAAAAACTGAAAGAATATCAAGATAATTTGATGGAAAATCTGTTCAAACAATCAAGGAAAGAAATTACAGAAAAAATTTCCTTAAAACCAGAAACCAGTCTGTAAATGTGTATAAGGAAGAAAAGGGTTTGGGAGAAGATATTGTTAGAGGAAATCCAAGAATATGAGACACATTAAGTAATGAAGAAGTTAAACATTAAAGTTATGTGCAAAAGAGGAGTTACAAGGTGGATGGACTGATTATTTCAAAGATATGTTAAATCCTGTTAATCAGAAGAAAATGTCGGAATATCTAAAGGTATTAAAATTAAAATGTTAAAAAGAACGAAGGAAATAGGTAAAGAACGAGTGATAGAAACCTGATAAGACGAGAGATAGAAAAAATAATACAGCTCTGGAAAACATCCTGATATGGATGGGATTTCAGCTAAACTATTGAAATGTGGAGGAAAGGCTCTAATAGACCACAATAATAACCTCATTCATCCTATCCATGATAAAGAAAAAATGATTGGTGCATAGCTGTCCTTTCCCTTATATTCAAAAAAGGAATTGTGTTAAATGTCCACTGCAGAAAGTTATATCTATTGCTATAAAAAGAGGTTAAAAATTGATTATTATAGCTAAAAAAAGCTATCGGTTGAAAAATTGATCTAAGTAAAAGTGGTTTTGTCTAGTACTAGCTCCAAAATACTAGAGTAAGGAAGTGATGTCCTCAGAAAGATTTATGGTCCAAGAATAATAAACGAACTTGGTGACTAAGGAAAAAGAATAAATTATAGCATCAGTTTTACAATTAAAAAACTTGGTTGCCTTTGCAAAGAGGCATTAAGAGTAAACTTAATTTAGTTAGACTAACATCACCGAAGAGATTCATCTATCTCTAACCATACTTTTTAGTTTCATATTTTCAGCTTCCCCCTTCAACTCTTATCAACAATCCTGGAACATGCCAATTCTCAGTGGCACCCAAGCAGTTCTTGGGATAAGTTCATTTTACACTCTTTAAAAGCTATTCACGAACTGGACATACTTTCTGAGTTTCTCTTCTCATCATTGAAAATGTTCTCACTGAATAATAATTAACAAATAGATTATTTTAAAATTATTTGTATAAATTTCTTTCCCATTCAATTCACAGCGTATGTTGGTACAACCTGTAACTACTAACGGAATTATTTTTTCAAAAAATAAGATTTTTAAATTATCTATGCTATGAAATATAAGGTCCATAGTCCATGCTCCCTGGCTTAATAATAACTAACAAATAGCAAGCAGGTGATATTAGACAATAATTGAGCCTGTAAAAGTATGGATAAATAACAGTCCTAATTGCCATAACTTTTATGATTTAGAAATTTTAGTACAAAAAAAGTGGAGTGGTTTGCAAAGGCTTTTTTTTTTTCTTTTTTTTTTTTTTTGGTATAACAGAAAATTTCTCAGGGCAAGTCAAGGCAAGTAGTAAAATAATAAATAAATAATTTCATTTAAATCATGCAATACAGAAAAAACAAGAACTTTTCTTTAGAAATTAAAGACAGAACGAAAAACTGAGAAAATGCATTAAGTATCATCACAAAAAACATATAGGCACATTTTGCTTACTTAAGTAAGCTCTAGGACATACATGTGGTAATCAGCCAGATGTGTACATCAGGTATTACATTAGTGATGAAGTGAAAAAAAAAAAATCAGCATTCACTGTATTATTATTTTATACACATCTATCATACTCATTTACAATTTATTTTTTAGTAAATTATATTTAATATGAAAAAAAAAGTAAGAAATCAAGCTTAGGAAACTTCATTTAATATTATTAATGGTTATATTACTTCACTAATAAATTAAAAATATTAGAAAATTCACCAAGACATAAGAATACTAGTTAATAAGTATATTATGCTTATATCTAGTTTATAAGAAAAGACAATTTACTCAGAGAAGAGAGCAGAGTGAAAATTCAATGCCCAGTTTTATTAATATAAGTACGTCAAACGACATTCTAATGATGAGTTTAAGGCAGTCTCCAGTTCACTTGAGAAAATCTATTTGGTGGTTGTGTATCTATTTATGCAATACAAAGCCAAAAAGTTGCTGGTGGACTGTTATGAGTACATAAATTGGGAAAACATTAAAAACTAGTGGGTTTTTCTCTTTAAAAATAGAAAAGTATCAGCACAAGAATAGGTAAAAAGGCAGAATTGACATTTATTGCAGTTATTTTTTGAAGGTATCAACAGCTACATAGTTTTTTTAGGATCAAAATAAACAAGTTATGGTTTTTTCTTAATAGAATTAAATCAAGAAGAAAAAATTGTTACTGGCAGAACCAAAACTTCAGGTCGGTATAAAATTCTTAGCTAGTGAAAATTTATTTACCACTACAATATTTATTCGGGGAAACCAAACATACTATCAGGACATTTATTCCCGAAATTCTGGATGCAATTCATTACACTTAGTAGATTATGTGAAAGTATATCGAATGGGAAAATATATCTAAACAAGAGTTTCTTATTTAAACAAAGTTAATTGTTATCTATTCACTTATTTATTGCTTAATCACTTCTAAACAAGTTTTTTAAAAGTGCTAAACTGAAGAATAGAGAAGGATTGAAAAGCTTTTAATGAAAAATATAATTTCCCAGGGTGCTTCAGAGCTATTGACAACAAGAAGCATGGAACTATTTGTAAATCCAAATTTCATGTGGTTTAATTAATTCCCAGGTTTGTTTTACTCAGAAACGAATACACAAGTGGAAGCCAAGGAATCTTTTTTTGGTATGAATAAATCATCAGTCCAAAAATTGAATATTTGTAAGCGCTAATTGAAATGTTTTTTTTTATTTCTCTGTGTGGCTTTACAAATATGGCAAAACGTCAATGAGAATCTCATTATATATATATGGNNTATATATATATATCTTAAATTTCAGTTTCCCTCTCCTTTATACAATTTTTATTAAAAGCTTCTTTTTTTTTTAATGGCGAGTTTTTGATTGTGGAGATTAGTGGAGAAATTGTTGGAGTTTGGTCAAGGTTGATAAAAAAAAATATTTAAAAAAATGTATTTTCAATATCTGCCAAATTTCAGCTTACATAGTAATCTTCAGGGCTGTTGAAATACTATGTTGTAAGACATTATGAGAAAAACAAAAAATATATTAATTATATTATTGTGACAAATAAAAAAATTTAAATTACATAAACTTAACATAAGTAATTAATTATATGAAAAAGGATAAATGTTTTGGAAACCAATAACGTGTGTAGAAAGTTCACACCTACCTATCATGAAGACGAGGGGGGATGTGTTGTCACCTGGAACAAATCTGCTAGACTGAGAGGTTAAATTAGAAATTGGAAAACTAAAGACGGACTGGTGAAGTGAGGCAGTAGGGACAGCTGCGTGCATCCAAGGGACAAAACAGGAGAAATAGGTATGAATTATTTTGGATAAGTAGCCAGAGGATCTAGGAGATGGTAGGATGGGTTGATTTAGGGGAAGGGCTGATAGTTTTCAGAATGTTGAAAATGTTTAAATTAGTTGAATAAATTTGTTCGATGTCAGTTTTGCCATTCATTGAATAGTGCTGTAAGTTTATGAATAGTGTATAAGTTGAATAGTGTATGGTTTCAGATAACAGGTGTTTGCTGTCATATTCAGTGGAAAGAATAGTAATGTTTTTAAAGTTACATGTTTGCCCATTGTGGATGTCATGTTTTGTGAAGGCAGTTTTCTTTCTTTTTTGGTAGTAATTTTTATGATTGTTGATTCTATGGGAAATAGAGTTTTTGGTTTGCCCAATATGTGAACCATGGCAATTAGGAGTGAAACAAGGAATTTTATAGACAAAATTGGTTGTCAGGAGAGAGATGGTATCTTGGGAGGTGGGTGTAAATATATTTAAGCTTGTTAATAGCACTAAGCACACATTTGACTTTGAAAACATTATCATTCTTTCCTCAAGTTATACTAATACCCAATTCTTACCTCTTAGTCATAAAGATTTGATCCAGGTGACAATATATCCCTCGCCTTTAGAATAGGTAGATGTGTTGAACTTTCTAAACATATTGTTATTGTTTTCCTATCCATTTCATATCACATTACTTTCAGTTACATCAAATTTTATGTAATAATAATGCTAATTATATAATTTTTTGTTTTCTCCTGTTTTCATATATTTTTTTTCTTTTCTCATATAATATGGCTTAAAAAATATGACATTGTATTTTAATAGCCTTCAAGATGGCTTACAATTGAGCCTAAATGTTGGCAGAAAATAAAATATACATTTTTATAATTGAATTTTTTTGGATCCAACTTGACCAAACCCCAACAAATTCTCTACTGAAAACCACTTAGTCAATTAAATTAAAACTAATCATACTTATAGAATTGGTAGGGATTATTTGGTCCAGGTTGATTAAAAAAATAGAACTTTAAAAAATATGTTGTTCCAGGTGACAACACGTCACCTCTCACATGTTATTGTTTTCCGAAGCATTTAATATCACATTACTTTTAGTTAAATTGTTTATGTAATTTTAATATTTTTTCTTTGTTTTAATAATGTAAATCAAACATTTTTTTTTTTTTTTTTTTTTTTTTTTTTTTTGTCTAATCCATTGCATATTGTAGCTTGTAATCCGGGGAATCTATTTTCCCTAAAAATCCTTCTTCCTATACAAAACAACTAACTTCATAATTTGTGCATTACTCATTTTATACACCTAGCCTAGTAGAAAAATTATTGAAGTGGTCCATCGAAATCAAAAGCATGATTGGGGTAGGCAAGATTGCATCACAATCGCTAGTCTACTCTAGGTAGCCATCCTGACAACCAGGTATGGGGGTAGTGCTCTCACCCAGATAGGGATCTATCTGGTCTAATACCTTAAAATTGAACTGAACCCAGCTTAAGAGGCTGCTGTGTTTTCACAGACATTTGTGAAAATAATGGAATTAAATCCACGAGTTGACATTTAATGATTGAAATTATTGAGACAAGAAACAAGTAAATCATAGTTATTAATTAACAATATGTTAATCATGGGTCATCAGTAAAACTTTATGTTCTGAATTGATCAGAGAATTTTCTTAATGATTATACAATTTCAATAACAGATTTATAAAAATTGCATTACAAATTTTCTTTGTACTCTCAGATTCTCAAATTTTCATTTAAGAAGTAAAAAAATCAAGAACATCAGGCAAACTAAAACTTGTCCCTCAGAAAATTTAAGCCTAAATGATTGCTTATATAATTACATATGTTATTCACCCCTTCCACATTAGCAAAATATTACATCAGGACTGCTATCTTGATTGAATGAGCCATTAAGAATTTTTAAGTTAGAAAAATTTGCCTTACACATTTTCTTCTATTTTAAATATATAAAAATCAATTACTTTTATTTCCCATTATATATTATACAAATGTTTTTAAATACATTATACGTACAGTGGATACGTAGGTTATTCTAATTCATATTACATTAATAAAAAAAAAATTGGTCACACAGAGCAGCATAAACAGATTTCTCATGCATTCTTGAGGATGACAACCTAATTTGACTTCACAGTCAAAAAAAGTTGTCCCTGAAGCTAGCTCTTGAATAAGAGTGTAGGGGCGCTCAACCCTTAAAGTTCACTTCCAAATATCTTCCTTATAATGTGTTTTTTTTTCCCCCATTTATAAAAAAAAGACAGAATTGCTCCATTCTACTATATTGAATAAATTTTTTGTTTATTAATAATAAGGAAGATATTGACAATAACTCACATCACCACTCATCTGATTTCAGACAGAAAGGTTAATTTATTTGAAAAATAGGGAAGAACCCAAGAAAACTTAAAAAATTTTTTTTTTTTTACACGAATGTAAGTTTTATATAAGTAAACATACATATAAANTGACTAATACTGCTAGTAAAGGCAATTAACAGTTACTCTGCTCCAATAATTAGTATATAAAAATAAAATAATTTCACTTTTTTTATTCATTTACTCTTAATTTGTAAATTATAACAATAAAGAAAATATTTCTAGCACTAGACAAAATTATATCTATTACCAAGTACTCTCTCCATTTTTCCAATTATAGCTTGGTTAGGAATTCCTCGTCCAGCTTCATAATCATTAACAACTTGAGGCTTCTCATTGCATCTCTGTGGATAAAAAATTTTTACTTATTTATTAATTAGTCAATCCAAGGGTCCACCTGCTTCCACCATCTGTCATGCAACCAGAAACTAGAAATTACACATAAATAAATCATCATTTATCCAAGGGTCACTAAGAAAATACTTTTTCATAAAAGTTCATAAACAGATTATTGGTTTAATGGTATATTTTACTTAATAAATTTTGTAGATATATTTTTTAATTTATTTGTAGGTGAGATGACTTTAATAATCTTATCTAATTACCTTTTCTGTAGAGAATGTCCAATGTCAGCTTCTATCTAACAAATCTATAAAATGTACATATTTTAAATATATCCAAAAGCATCCAGAGCAATGAGGCTTTAGATATTTGGAATAGGAGGGGAGCAGAAGACACCAGCATTGAATTTTTACAGAGTACCAAAAATCTGTATTAGGAAGAGGATAGTATCCTAACTTTAGTTTTTTAGTTCAAATTTAGTTTTTCATTTTAAAATAAGGAAGCCTGCCTAAATCTCAAAGTTAAAATATAAAATAGTATAACAAGCAAACAAAGCATATAATACAGCAAATACTATATAAAATACTTACGGTAGCAAACTCCTTTTGACTCCAACCTTTTGCCTGGCGACCCTGTTGTATTAGCTTGCCAAGACTAAGGGGTATAGTTTCATGTTTTAATTCTTCTGTTTCACGGTCAAGTTTAGCAGTGTTTTTTGTTGTTACATGTTGTTTATTCTGCCCACCACCCCCTGAAAATTAAAAGATTGGTAGTAATATATTATAATAACCCAGAGAAAATGAATAGGCTACTAGAACATTTCTTACATTTTTGCTGGGTTTCTATTGGAACACCCTCACGCCGAGCACGATTTACAGCCTAAGGATTACACAAATAAATAAATTTGATTTAATTAAGTTTATGTTAATTATTTAAATATTTTATTAAAT
>KZ806913.1:782793-793527 GCA_000696205.2 Oncopeltus fasciatus | reverse complement strand
CATTAAATAATAAACTAATAAATAAATTGATTTAATTTTAAGGTAATCACAGAATTACTAAAATTACACCTTAATTATAAGATTTTCAAAGACCAGTAGAATAAAGAAAATTTAGTTTGAGATATTAACCTTAGTAATTATATCTAACAAATAAAATTTTCTTTGGAACCCTTTCCAAACAACAAAATTTTGTGGTCACACAAAATTCAGTTTTCTATAACTCCCCAAATTTTTTCCAATCATAAAGTACATTATATTTTTCACAAAAATAGCAGATTAGTGGTATTCCTATTTTTGAGGGATTTCACAAGTAGCTACAATTGGATAATGAAAGACAAAGTTTGCCAAACATTCAGACCAGCAGGAGTAGGAGATGACTCTAATTTAAATATGATGGAATATATAGTGCGAGTAAAATCATTTTTTGGTGCCACGAATCTAATATTTAGGTTAGAGTAATAAAACACAATATATATTTGTTTAATTGGTTCTTATTCTAAATGAAATTAGATATTTCACCTTTAGATGTAAAAAAAAAAAGGAGTGCTAAGTTCATTATTAAGAGAAATTTCACAAATAAGAGTGGAGGATTACCTGAAAGGTCAAAATTTTTTTGCTAAGTCAAAAAAAGTCATGCCATGCGAAAATGTCATTAATATCATTTCTGAGTATTAAATATGTTATACTCAAAATATACTTATTATATAAATAACTTTGCATGGTCTTATTTAAGGGAAAGAGGGAAGGTATAATCTATAATAACTATAGTTATTGACAGCATCAGCTTCTTAGTATGCATATTCCATAAATTAAAATACTTTTATTTTTCTTCTTATATCACAAATGATACGAAAAGTGCTAAAACAACAGTAAAAGTGTTATAAATTATTCCATAATAGTTAATTTTCTTACATATTAATAATATATTTAAATGTGCTTTTTTTATTATTAATCAGTATGAAAGTTCAACAAAATTAAATATACTTATTGGAATTATTTGAAAATTATCATTTTTTAAGGAATGTGTATATTTATTTATATTGTATCTAAATATAAATTACTTAGATACTTCAATAATCAAATATACAAATGAAAATTTCAACACTTCTGCTAAGGAAGATGACAAGTATAATCGACTAACAAGTAGTTATTTCAAAATAGTGACCATTAATTTAAACCTTAGAAACATTTAATAAATTTCATATGATTAGTTACCTCACAGTGACAGGAATAAACTATTTGAAATTCATTCAAATCAGCTCAGTAGTTTTTTATTAACAATTTTTATAATATAACATTTGATTATTTACAAAACAAATAAAATTTCTTCATGCAAACTATGAGTTAGTTAAGTAACAAATAAATCACCAAGCACTTTACATTACATGCAGACTTACACTTTCCCAAAAAACCCATCTATTATGAGATGAATACTGGAATATGTAAAATTTAAGGGGTACATCAAAATGACAAAAATTAATAGGAGTGACCATTAGGCTGTCAGCAATTTTAATTTATTAACCGTTGTAGTTGATAGTTCAAGCTCACATGACATTAGCCACATAGTCAAAGCTAATAAAATACTAACTATACTAATTCATAAAAGTTGGCTCAGCCGATTTCAAGGAATCAGCATGGGATTAGAGAACAATTAACAGCTGTTTAAATAATTAGAAGCGTTGAGATCCATAAAACAGGTACTAGCATACATTATTACTCTGTTCTAAGTGAATTTTTAGTATAAATAAAAAAGAAATAAAGATCTTGTTCAAATTGGCTCACATACTTCATGATCAAATCATTTAACAAGAATGGAAAGTAACATTGCAAGTAAAAACAAAGCCCTAATGGGCTGATCATACAAAGGCTTTTGCAAAGTTCATACTTTGAACTCAGAATTTAAGGGCAGATAGAATTTCAGAGATGACTGGTGGTCTTAAACTATGGGAGCTCTACTTCCTAAACAATTGCAACACAGAGAAACATGTGATCACAGAAACATCTTTTTACAACCTGAACACGAAAAATATTAATCAATAACTCATGATTAAATTGTAATAAATGATAAATTGTAATGAAAATAGAACTCTTCAAATATATATGAAAAACTTTTTCTTTTTTGTTTTACAAAGCTCTGAAAAATGTTGGGGTTATTAATTATGGTGACCCATTCTTTTATGACACCCAGATAATAAAATAGTCCCAGGTATTTGAAGCTTCAAAAATTTTGATGCAGATTTGATATCCCATTCATCAGATTACAACAAAACAATGCTTGAAGAGAAGTACAAAAACATGGGAAAGGCCAAGACTATTGCATCCTTAAAGGATAAAACTTAACCAGTGCCATACAATAATGCTTACTATAATAGTGTGAAAATGTAATTTCAATATAAATTATAATTATAGAAAAATTGACTGATATATGTGTTATTTCAGAGTGAGAATAACAATTTTAGTAAAAACAATTATGAAATTAAGAACAAAAAATTTGGGCCAAGCCTAATTGACTCAAACAAAACGAACTACAACCTTGAATAATTAATTAACTATATAACAGAATTCTTATCCAAATATTAACTAATTTGCCACCAGTGACCTTAACTTAAATAAATGCTTCTGAAATCGTTAATATGTTCATTTTCCAGAACTATAAAAGGAAAAATCTTTCGCCACATAGTCTCAGAAAATTAACAAGACGTAAATACTTGCACAAATTATAAATTTAAATTTTAAAAGTAAATGTTTAAATCCAAAACATTCAGCTGTTGTCCTATAAGAAAACTAACTTGTTCAGTCTTCAGGGCAGAAGCTTTCTGAGGCTTCTTACGAAGAATTGTAACAGTCTCCCAATCAGACATGATAAATTTCGGATTGTAAACTGCTGCCGGTTAAAAATGCACAACAGTAAGGCAAGATAATGATAGGTCAAATGCAGTGTTAATAAACAAGTACTGTGTGGATGCCTGTATCAATACTAGAATCAGCTGAGGCACAATGACTTTCCTTTAAAATTACATTGTCAGAAAATGAAATAAAACAATAAACTGCATAAAAAATAACATAAACATTAAATAAATTAATAATTTAATTTTTAATATTTTTTTATTTAAAAATAAAAGACCTCATTGTAAAAAGCAGTATTTAATACGTCATATAACTCAAAAGTCGTATTGACACTGCAGAAGGTACTTTACTTTTTAATTGGAAAGAGATATTTGTAGAACATTTAAAAAAATGTTTTTTCTTCCTCTCTCAAAATAAATTTATGTACAGAGAATTTCGTAGACAAACGTCATTATCAGGACCTACATTCTCAAAATAGTCTACGATAGTTTGGCGTCATTTACGGAGAATTGGCTTTCAAAAGCGCTCTTTAGGAGAAAAACTGACTAGATAACCTCCTTTACTGTAGTTTTTTATGTTGAGCTTTGTGTGGGATTGCGATGTTACAGTTCGCACTATTTAAATTACTTGGCGATGAAATCAAAAGCAAACAAATGTAATGCACTGTATTTAATAATTGAATATTACTGTAAGAGGAGTAATGCATGGAGTAGAATCTTATTCAAATATAAAATAAAATAAAATAAAAACAAATGATATGATGATTGAGTGGCTTGAATAACTTGAAATAGACATACTTCACTATTTGCTAGTAGATGAAATAAAATAATTAATTGAACCTAAAGAAGATTTAAAAAAACAATTCAGCTTCATTTAAAAATCGCTATGACCAACACAACTTGACCTTAGACCCCCACCCCCATTCCTAACAAGTCACTATTATTTCAGTATATCACTACTACCTTCTTTAAAACTAAGAAATGTTAATTAGAAAAACTTCCAAAAAATTGTGAAGTTCTTTAAAATCAGCCAAAATCATTTTTAAAGATTCTACATTGGTGTAATTACGATGTTAATTAATAATTTCTTCATATCAGATACATTGCCTGAGGGAGATGGGGAGGGTATTGGTTTCATTCTGCCCTAAAATCTGAAATATATGGCTTTAGAAAAATCATTAAGTATAACATATAAAATAATTAAATCACTGATATGTTTGTTTTATACAATTATTTTTTATTTACGTAAAAATAAAATTCCTTACTTCACATATTCGTTTACTGAAGGACTGAGGTTCAGATATCTCTATCTCGTAAAAAAAAAAATCACTTAATTTTTTATTATTATTCTTATGACATTGTATTTTAACAGCTCTGAAGATGGCTTACAGTGTAAGCCGAAACGTTGGCAGATAATTTTAAAAAATACACCTTTTTAAAATTTGTATTTTTTGGATCTACCTTGACCGAATCCCAACAAAAAAAAACATATAATACTAATTATTTTATGAATTAAAAATGAAATTTCAAAAATTACATTTACAAATGAAAAGATTGTGTATGTACTAAAGAAGAATGTATATCAAATTCTGAAGAGGAAGAAGAAATTATGTTATTTCAAATTTTAAGTCAAAAGGAATCTGGGAGTACAACACGGGAGCTTCACTAGCAAAAACTGGGCAACAAATAACTATATATAAATGTAATATAAAATGTATGACTTAACCTAGACAGCTAGTTTGTTATCAAAAGGAGAGTTTGTTGACCGTAGATATTATTCTAAGATGATTTCAGTCATGGAAATGTGAACTTAGGGACAGGACGTCCTCTCTCATCTTCATGATAGCCCTGAAGATGGCTTACAATGTAAACCGAAACGTTGGCAGATAATCCTTTATTAAAAAATACATTTTTTAAATTTGTGTTTTTTGGATCTACCTTGACCAAACTCCAACTAAAATCATCTTAGAATAATATCTACGGTCAACAAACTCTCCTTTTAGTAAAACTTAATGTTCTGAATTGATCAGAGAATTTTCTTAATGATTATACAATTTCAATAACAGATTTATAAAAATTGCATTACAAATTTTTTTTGTAGAAGTAAAAAAATCAAGAACATCATGCAAACTAAAACTTGTCCCTCAGAAAATTTAAGCCTAAATGATTGCTTATTTAATTATATATGTTATTTACCCCTTCCACATTAGCAAAATGTTACATCAGGACTGCTATCTTGATTGAATGAGCCTTTAAGAATTTTTAAGTTAGAAACGTTGGCAGATAATCCTGTATTAAAAAATGCATTTTTTAAATTTGTGTTTTTTTGGATCTACCTTGACCGAACCCAACTAAAATCATCCTAGTTTGTTATTGTTCCACACAATGTAACGCATTATTTCAATTGTGCTTGAATTAAAGTCAAATACAGCCTTAATTCTGAAGGTTAATCTATTACAATAAGAAAACTATAATTTATGTAATAAAATGAAAATATTATATTATTGATCACTTAAAAAGCAGCAATACTAAGGTGCCTAAATTAATGACAATTACGTGCCCCTCGAAAACTCTTAAAGTGTTGTTCTCTAAACATACTTCGATGGATGAGTTTATTAACCTTATTACTGTCATGCTATAACAACTAAGTAGCCTCCTTCTTCGGAAAACGTGTGTTTGTTTTTACATATAATAGGTATTCTTTCATTTGTTTAATGTTTAATTACACATCAGTAATGGATGAAGGCGATCCAGGATCACCTGCTGGCAGTGGAAGCAGTGATGAATCTGAAAGTGAACGGGAAAGCGAACATTATGAAGACTCTTGGGATTCTAGTGAATCTAGCAACGAAGATGAAACTGGTGATGAAAACGAAAGAAACCAAGACGAGGAAGAAGATATTCTAATTTCCAGCATAAAGACTAGGCAGGAGGTCACAAAAACTAAACCCCAGCCTATTAAAAGTGAGGAATTATTTACTGACTTATCACTCCATCCTGATAGTAATATTATTGCTATGAGTTGCTTAAGTGGTAATATAGAAGTTTATTCCTATAGTGTAGAAAGTAATTCTTTGAAAGGTACAATTGAAGCACATCTGAAAACTTGCCGTGTAGTAGAATTTTCCCCAGATGGCACTACATTGTATTCTGTTGGACGTGACAAAAATATTGTGTTTTCTGATTTAGAAAGACTAGACATGAGAATGTTTATTGATTCAGCTCATCATGTTGCACTTTCTGCCCTCCATGTTGCCAATGAAAATATTTTAGCAACTGGTGATGATGAAGGTGTTGTTAAAATTTGGGATACTAGGTACACCCAAACTCCAGCTTTTAAAGCTCATGATGCTCATGAATATATATCCTGTATTACGTCTAAAGATTCTTTTAAAGTAGCCTGCACTAGTGGCGATGGCACACTTGTTTCCTATGACATTAGGTCATTCAAAAAATTGCAAGAAAGTGCACCGTTTGATACTGATCTAACATCTTGTACTTCTACTCACAATGAGACCATGTTGGTTTGTGGGACAATGGCTGGTAAATTTTTATTCTATAAGTGGAATGACTTCTCTGATATCGCTGGTACATTCAAGCCAGTTCACATGAAAAAATGTCCAATTAATTCAGTTCTACAAATTTCTGATAATATAATTATAGCAGGAATGGAGGATGGAGTAATCAGGGCTTATCACTTTTTCCCTCATAAAGAAATAGGCATTGTTGGGCAACATAATCTTAATATTGAAGGGTTAGATGTTTCATCCGAAGGTAACATGATTGCATCACTTTCTTATGACCATATTGTGAAGTTTTGGGACATATCATATCTTGAGGGATTTGAAGTTAAAGAGGTCGAGAAAAATAATACCAAATGTGGTACTAATCTTCCATCTTCAGAATTTGATGATCGAAAAAGTTTTTTTTCTGATTTATCTTAAAATATCTTACTGAAAAAATTATTTCTTAATAATTTACTTAATGAATGTATATAACTGAATAAATCATATAGTAATTTATTTGTCTATTGCCAAATTTTATGTATACTATATATATATATATATAGTCACATTTTAGTTTATTCTAATTTTATTTTTGAGAATTTTCATTTAAGCTCCTAGAAGTTAATATAATTTCTATCTTTGAAAATTACAGTTTAATTAATACTTCTAGTTTACAAGAACCAAGATAAATTTGTGTTTAGTTAAAAAACACATCTTTACATGTGCAAACACGTGTGTGTACATATAAACTTATCATGTTCAGTACCCACGTTTGCAAATAAATGTGTTCATGTGCAATTAAATAGCACTCACATAGTAATTTAAAAAACTTAATCCCCCTAGATTGTTAGCTACGAGTATATAGGGTCTAGGCATGTGTTTAATATATTGTAATGGTTTTCCTGATACAATTACAGCTCTTTGAACACAAACCATGTTTATGTTTCAAGCAATTTATTTAAACTTATATAGGCAAAATATTCTCCACTCAAATTATAATTTAATTCGAAAACAATATTTCTGCCTAGGTCATCTAGGTATCTGCCCCGTAAGAGGCTTAGAAGGTACATCAACTTTCTACCAAATTTCATATAAAACATTTTCATAAAATATATTTTTTGTCTTATACATAAACACCATCCATAATTCACTCTTATATTTCACAAACTTTGTTTAACAATAATGAAAAAAATACACCTCTTCAATCCAAAAAAATACGCCTTTCACTCCTGGGTGTCTTGTCAATTTTATTTTTATTCAGCCATCCACATTTTTAAGCAAGTTGATTGTCTGTGTATAATAATTAGATATGACTAATACAAACAAGTGACTGTAAATTTCAGCCATATGACCATGTATTATTAAACCCCTCCATCAGTCATATAAGGCTTGATCCTTTTATTATGGAGCCAAGACATTAGATTTGTTATTATAGGTATTTTAAAATGTAAATATCATGTAAAATTACATTCTGGAATACAAATTTGTTGAATAAATTTAATTAAAAATAATGGATAAGTAAATAAATTGTCTCAATGATGAGAGAAGTGTGTATTAGTTTTTCCAGCTTAAATAAATTGCTATTAAACAATTATATATTTTAATTATAATTAATGATCATAGATTATTGTACTTATCTTATGAAATGGTATTAACTTGTTAATTTTTATTTCCTTGTTTTATTATATTTATTTTATAGCTTTTGAACACTTTACTGTCCCAACAAACCATTAATTAGTTTCAAATCTGTTTGAAAACTTTCATATTCTCTGGATATATTACTGATATAGAAAACTACTTTCAAGTACTTTTTTTTTTACACCTCTTTTGTAAGCAAATATAATTTCTAAAAGCTTGTTTAATAAGATAAAATTAATGAGACAGAAATCAGCATTCTGTGAATTATCCGTGCACTTCTCTGAAAGCATCAGGTTCATGATAAATGTCAGAAGAAACATATTGTTTGTTTTAGTTATTTTTTATTTTAATGCTAAATCAGGTTTACTTTTATTAATATTATATATATATATTAGAATTTAACATTGTTATGAATCTAAGCACAGTTAATCTTAGCATAAATATTGTATTAGCAAGTTCTGAAGGATTGTAGCTATTGAGGTTGTTCTCATGAGATTTTTGGAAATGGATTTTTTTTATATTTGATTTGATCCTACCTATTAGACACCAAATATGACCATCACTTTAATATATATGTTTGTGAATGCACCACAGGACTCAATTTTTAATAATGAAATTTGGTATTTAGCATTTAAATTTAAATCTAAAGGAAGCCAAATTGAACCGATAGGAGTAGGGGGATTACCTTAAATATGAAACAAGATATTGATGCAGCTGTATATGTAGTGAAATTTAGTTTTCAGCAATAAACCTTAACACATATTTGTTTAATGGTGAAAAGTATTTAAGAAGTTACAAAGTGTAGTGGAACAATTAGGAATGGAGTATAGTAAATTTTTAATTTTAGTCTTAGAAGCTGTTTTAGTTACTTTCCTTAATGAAGTTTGGAGTATAGCCATTTCAAATGCAAATTGATTAGTTGAGTTCATCAGAAAAATGAAATCGGACAAATAGTTGTCAGGATTACCTGAAATGTCAGGCACACAAAGTTTTTTTTACTCCTAGCAGGCATAGTTTTTAGTGTTAATTGATGAAACAACAAAACTCTGTCCATTGTTAGAAGACATATTTTAGTAGTTACACAATAAAATTTCTTACCCTTATTGACACAGGGTCATTTAACTTAGCAACAAATTCAAATTTCGTCTTATTCATGATAGGCAAGTCTTCCTAAAACAATTTGCTAACCTCTCAGACCTCAAAAAGGAACAAAACTGGTTGTATTAAAGTAAAATAAATAAAGGGTTAAGTGAAGGATATATTTGTTAGCATTTAGTCAATCTTTCCGAATTATTTTTCATTTATTCCTTAATGAAAATCCCCAATGCAAATTTTATTTAAAACAAAGCTGATTACTTCCTTGAAGTTCATTTATGCCTAATTTGTTACCCATTATTATAAAATTTTGAAACTGATTGAGAAAAATTTTTTAAATCTCTTAAATATTAAATGATAGAAAAGGTAAACCTAATTCACTATATTAAAAAACTGTTATTTTCAAAATATTTGTAAAAAAAAAAAAAACTTAATAATAAGAAATTATTTAGAAGCAATCAAGTTCAAATGGAGAGTTTTTGACCGTGGAGATATTTTAGTAGAGAAAATATTAAAGAAAGCAATTTAGATTGTTGGGCGAGCCCTTTAATTTTAAAATATTGAACCTGATTTCGATATTTTGGCTTTATGTATAAATATATATATACACACACACACACAAATCAAAACTATTGATTTATAAAAACCCTTGTTGAGAATAATTTTCAGTTGAAATATAGAGGGAATGAGGGGTTTAGAGATAGACCAAAATTTATAATCGTAATATCTTTGTTTGTTTCTTATTAGCATTGCAAAAAGTCTTTAGTTTATAATATGTCTAAAATGTAATTTTAAGCTAGAATAAAAAATGCTTATTCTAGAAGGAATTTACAAATGTACTTACTATGGATGAGTGCTTACCTCATTCTCCCTTTCTGGCTAATCTTGAGAAAACTTTTGTATTCATACCTTTAACATTCATTTTTCTCTCTGAATTATAAATTAAATATCTTTACTCTTACTTTTATCCATCTCAATACACTTGATAATTCTACTTAGATACATAGCTCCTGCGTGAAGGACTTTTTACTACTGTTAGTGCTAACTAATGGTAGGGAAGTATATTTATATTGCTTTTTCTGTTTAGTTTTTCTAAAGGAAATTCATCAATCCTTGTCCAATTTAATTCAGGTTACATTTTACCATTTTTAAAGTTAAAGTGACAAAAAAAATAATTTTATCATTTCATGACAACATAATTGATTATTATTAACAAGTAAATTTCTTTATAATATTTTAGGAAGGTTGATTTTCTAAGAATTTAAAGAATTTTCAACGTCTTATTTATATTACTAATGAGGACAGCAAAACTTCTCTATATATTCCCAGATCTTTGTGTATATTTTGATGACCTTAAAGGAGGAATTGAATATATCTCTGAGTGTAATCACCTTTCCTCATTCGTTACTACAAAGTTGTTCATTAATTTTTTTCCCTTGTTTTCATCTTGAATTACCAAATAGCGTTCTTGGTTCTAGTCTTTCTCTCAGTTCTCAATATTCTGTGTAAAAATGTATGTCAAAAAAGTTGAAGTTCTTTAAAATTAAAATCTTATTAAAGTTATAAGTTAACTGTATTTTGTTTAAAAAAATAAAAATAATTCTTATTATAGTGAGATATTCATTAAAATTCTTTAAAAAAATATATTT
>KZ806913.1:769693-782121 GCA_000696205.2 Oncopeltus fasciatus | reverse complement strand
ATATATACTGACAAGTGTATCTGGCCATTTTGAAAATGAAATGTGTTGATGGCACTTCAATAACAGTCATACTTTCCAATGTTTGAATTGATGTCCTTAGTGTTTCTCCAGAATTAGGGATTTAGATAAGATGAATCTTGTTCAAATTTTCCTATCTTATTCATACTGTTAGGAATGGACAATTATATGAAAAATGGAACTCTTCAATTACACAGGACAAAAGCCACTAACTGAACTGTTCTCTATGCCCATAATCTTATTTCATAAGCTGTGTTCGAAGATTTAAAAATCGAAATGAAGCCAGCATTATTATTATAAAATGATGTCTAGACATTATTAATACTATTCGGTTTGAAATAGATCTTTTTGTTATTCTAAAGGAGTTACAATATACCATTTAGATTACTATGAAAGCATTTGTCTGGCAGATGATTAGAATGTTAATATAATGTATGACTAGGTAAGTTTTTAATAAAGTTGTATGAAAATTGATACAATGGCTTTAGTACAATGATTCCTTGATCAAGGAATTTAAAGTCTACATCAGTTATATGGAATGTGAAAAGGTTATAAACTGTTAGAATACAGAAGAAATGTAGTTTACATGTGAAGAAAAAATGTAATCCAAAAAGTAATTAAGTCATCTTTATTCACATAATAACTGAAATTGAACATAAAAATGTACATAAAATGTTAATTTAAAAGTTAAGTAAGAGTTTAACAAGTTGTTCTTTTAACAATTTTTAAACAATACTCAGCTGGCGACTGGGTGATTCCTGGTACAATTTTCAAAATGGGTGGATTCTCAGCATGTGCCATTAACTTATAATTTAGTAATATTCCTACAAAGAAAATAAATACAAAATTCCTAGCGAGAGGCTCACCTGGGCATCTTCGTTTACCTAGAAATATAAGAGTACAAATTATTAATAAATCATTATAAAATGATTAAATAAGTAAATTGGTACAACAGATAATTAGAATCAAATAATGATATTAGTATTATGCTAATAATGTTCTTAACAATTTCTATTGAATTGAACAATTAGGAGGTATGGTAGTAGAGGAAGACAATGAAACCTGATATCAGAGTTTTAGCACTCAATAGTACGTTACTATTGATTAAAAAATATGAACTAGGTTTAAAATTGTACGTTACCTAATTTAACATTTAATTAATTATATTTAAATCAATTAATGTGGTGCGTGTAATGGCAAAATCTAAAATTTTCAAATCTCTGTTATTATAACAGAGTATTTATATAAGTTTTGTAACTTATAATAATAACTTATACAAAAAAAAAATCCTATATTAAAATGAGACCAAAATTATTTTATGTATTCTGTATAATATAGGAGTTCTCGATAATAGCATTTTTAAGAAGAAACAAAAAGGAAAATAAGTAGATTATTATGAAGAAAACCTTAAATGTTGTCATGTGGGAATAAAACTTTAAAGTTTTCTCAAGATTCATAAATCATTATTACTTATTAATTATAATAAAGTAAATATAAATACAATACAAACATTTATTGCAAGTTTACATACAGGCAGGTGTGTTAAAAGTCATCATATTAGATACCTAGTGGATCGGTTTGGAGAAAAAACCAAAACAATTTAACATACCTCTCATAAGAACAAACTCTATTGGTACATTCCTTCATTAACCATAAAAGTTAGTATGAAATTATACTATTTAGCTCTATTTACCTTTCCCAAAGAAATAAGATTGTTGGTCTGTTATCAGTCTTCCATTTGAATCTAGAAACCTTTCCGGTTTGAGTTTTTCTGGCTCGTTCCATTTGACTGGATTCTGGTTGATTTGTGACAAATTGAGTAAGATAGTACTATTCTATAAAAGGAGCAAAATCATTTACATAAAAAGTTAATAGAATACTTCTAAGCTAAATATTTTACTAAAGAAAACTACAAGATTGCTTTCGACTAATATATCTAATTCAATATTTAACTAATATTCCCTTTCTTGTGATTATCTTTTTGAGGCAAAGCTTTAGTAGATACTATAATAAAACAAATTGACAAATTAAAAAAAAATTTCATTCATAGACATTTGAAGAGCTGTGCTCCTTTTGTTCCTAAAAAAAAGGAACTCATTTTGTCCTTAAGTGATTCGGTGACCTCCCCGAAGGTTTAGTTTTAATAGCATATAATCAATCTAATTTGCCATAAGCATAGAGAAACCTTCTTTATGAGATATCCTTTTCCAAGGAAAATCAAGCTTATATTAATTAATAGATATATGACATGATCAAATTAGCTGATGTCTTTTGCATTAAGAAAATATTTATATTGGAGAAATTTTGTGAAGAGAACGCGAGGGTAGTTCATATTATGTACACAAACAAAATAAATTTCAGAAGAGGAGATCTTTATTTCATGGAAAATAGAGAATAGAATATTTTTATAAAATGAAATAAATAGAATAGCTTTGTCAAGCCAGGATATTCTGATCAATCCACATGCACCATTCCTAAATTTAGCAATGCCACAGTTACAGTACCTAAAATACTCACCAGAACTAGATATATAAGTTATGATGGAACTGCAATACTTGTTTATTAGAAGATCTATGCTGTTATGTAGAGCTCAGTCTGTTCTATCAGGTATGTTAATTTATTTATTTTACAAAGAACATTTTCATGTACTTGAAGAAAATTTCAAGTGACATTTTGTTATTTAAATAAAAAAAAATTGTTTTAGAGCTTTTTCTACTTTGTTTATTTATTTTTCATTTGGAGAATAGTTAAATTAATAATTTACTCCATTAGTACTACATATTTAATTCATTAAATAGAAAAATAAAGATTATATATAACTGGAATAAAAATAGCTTGGGAGAGTTTTTATTGTTCAGTTATTCATTTTTAATATGATTCTTATGAGCTAGACAAAATATTTATTTCTATTTTTTTTAAAAATCTAAAACAAATTTTAAAGCTGTAGCATATATTTTTCTTAAATGGTTGCCTTCAAGTAACTCAAAAACATTATTGCATCCAGATGTTTCTGAACAAATTAAAATATTTAAAAAATCATAGAGCTGATTATCTTACCTTGGGAATAAAATAACCTCCTAGAGTAGTGTCTTTAGTAACTCGTCTTGGCCCTATAATTGGGGCTACAGTGGATAGTCTTTGACATTCTAGAATCACAGCTTCAATATACGGGCACCTATAAATAAGTATTCAATAGAAGCACTAGATAAATCAAGAACAATTGTTAATAAAAAAAAATTAATGCTCATATTAAATTAAGCTGTGAAAGACTAAAGGCAAGGAAAAACGTTGTTATAATTGTTAAAATATTAAAATGGACAGAGTAGTGGGTAATAGAGTGCTTGATAAATTAAATTCAAAGGGAAACAATGGACACTCATAAACAAATTCAAAAAATTTCCTGTATTAAACATTCATAACAAAAAAAAGAAAGAGTTTTATATCACCATTCAAAGCAATTCCAAGTTTTTGACCTTCACTCACTCTTTGAATAATTCTTTCATTTTCTTTCATGAGGAGTGGTCCTCCCCCATCCCAATATTTTTAGAAGCAAAAATTCATCTAATTAATATTTAATGTTTTAGTGACACCATCAACCAATTTTAATTGGTCACCAATTAGTGACGTAGGTTTACCTAATTTCTCAAGATTAAATAATATACTATTGATTTTTTTAAGTTTTGAAGTGCTATAAGCCAAGTATAGCTTTTGTATTTTTATTTACAATATTCATAAAAATTAGTAGTTTCCTGAGATAACTTTTCATCACTTATTTCTTCCGTAAGGTTGAACGCACATCCATTACTTCTTACCACCTTTTTTCTTATGGCAATAATTTTTTCAGATAAAATATACTATACATAATAATTAAATATTAGTTGGCTTTTGAGAACAAAGTGGTTTTATTCAAAAGCTATTGACCAAATTCCAACCATTTCCTACACAAATTTTGATTGCTTTTACAAAATGCATGCAATGCATTTATAAAGAGTTTTAAATTGAGAGTTTTAAAATATTCTACCTTGATATCCTTACAAAAGTTGGACTTCAAATGGAATGTAAAAGATTTTAAAAAATTAGCATAAATTAATTACATGTACCATTCAACACACAAATAACACAAAAGAGACTTAACTCATTAAAAAATTCAAAATTGCCAAGACACTCAGCAACAACATCAAAACCTACCCATCAAGCAACCCAAATTGGGTTCACATCTCCTTCGTTGATATCCCCCCTCCTGCTCAGACAATATTAAGTTTAGGCCCCAACTTCTCAGTCCCCCACAAGATTCCCAAATTCCTAAATTAAATATTCCTAAATTAATAGTTGATTTAGAATCAAATTATAAGTATCCTGTCACACTGTTAGGGGACTGCCTCGTTTTAGAGATAGTAACATCATTAAAAACCACCTTCACTCCTCTAAACCTGATAACTCCTTCCCTCCTCCAAATTTTCCTCAGACCCCAAGATCACCCGAAAATTCCTAAAAAACTAAAAGAACTATTATAATAAACAGAGCCGTCAAAGGCAATAAAACATTTATTATGGAAAAGACTGACTACACCAAAAAAAAAATGTTCACTTTACGTTCTAACATAATCACATATACCCCTAACATAATCACATATGCCCACACATGCACTTATCACAAAATTCAACAACCATATTAAAATATTATGTGATGCAACACACCTTGAATATACACATACTAAGACTCACATACTCATTTCTTACAATTCTCAAGTACCTAGATGTTTCGGCCTCCCGAACCCAAAAACCACAGAACCCCCTCCCAATTGTCTCTTATAAAGCTCCTTGATCAAAACTTAGCAAATTTATCCTTCCACCCCTATAGATTCTTAGCTAACAAAACCCTTAAACATAAAAAAAAAACTTTGGCCTCAAAACACTTGAATCCCTACTTATCTTAAAATGTTACGTTCTTTGCTCCCTAGATGCTGAATCTCTCTTCACTAATATAACCAATGGCGAATTGTTGACAAACACTGGACTACAATCCAAGACCAGACCACTGTTACCCAGTCCACTTACCTTGAGTCCCTTTCCCTATGTTATACTTCAGGCTATCTCCTTTACTAAGGAAATTATTATAACGAGATTTTCGGTCTGGCTATGGGAAATAACCTTGCTCCCGATATTTCCAATATTACCCTCAATTACCTCCTATACTCCATCCTCCATTTCAACTTATCTCACTCTCATCATCAAACAATAAACATGACCAAAAATCTCTTCTACAGAATACTCACACTCTCTGACAAGACATTTCACAACAAAAATATTAAACATGTGACAGACATCCTTCTCTTTAATGGTTTCCCTATGCACACCATTAAAAAACTTGTCAACGAATTCTAATTATCCACTTTCCAAACCAAGCCCCTCTCCCAAAACAATGACCTTACTTTCCGTTCTCTCCCTTATCTTTCCAAACTTTCTGACAAAAATTAAGAAACCCCTTAGAAAAACTTTCCCTAACCTTAATCTTGCTTTTTCCACCAATGATAAACTTAAATATATTTACACCCACCTCAAAGTCCCCATTCTCCTTCCTAACAGAATCAATGTTGTCTACAAAATGCCTGTTGTCCTAATTGGTCGTCCCTGGCCACCAAAAACCGGATTTCTTGCATAATCAACAATCAGAAAATTGACATTAACAAAAAACAAATTAAAACTGCCCTTACACACCATTCACGAAGGACACACATTTCACTTTGATAACATTACCATTATTCCCATTGAACCTTATGAACAGAAACCGTACACATAAACTACTCAGTTAACAAAAGAACTTACAAAGAACAAATTTTTTCAACTTACTCAAACATTTTCAACATTCAGAAAACTACCAGCCCTCCTCCTAAATCAACCTGTCTAACTTGTCTCCTAGATGCTTCGGCTACTTATCCGAAATAATTTCTACCTATTTTTCCCGGTATTGCCCTCTTTGATGCATGCCAGACTCCCTTAGCATCTACCGCTTCATATTCCCCACCCTTCACTCATCCATCTTAAATATTCCTAATTTCTAAACCTTAGTCAATTCTAGCCTCTCAGTCAATGTTTTGGCTTACATTGTAAGCCATCTTCAGGACTGTTGAAATCCAATGTCATATTTCTTAAGCCATATTACAATGTCGTAACAAAACATGGGAAAACAAAAAATTATATGATTTACATAGTTATTACATAAAATTTGACATAACTTAAGGTAATGTGATATGAAATGCTTAGGAAAACAATAACAATATGCGTAGAAAGTTCACCACATCTACCTATCCTGATGGCGAGGGGATGTATTGTCATCTGGGTCAAATTTACAAGACTGAGAGGTAAGAATTGGGAATTAGGAAAACTTAAGATTGACAAGTAAACATAAGATAGGGTGGGCTGATGTAAGGCGGTAGATAAAAAGGGAGAGCAGCCTGCATCAAAGGGGCAATTTACTGGCAGCCTTTTCAACCCACTTCACTATTCTGTAAAAACATGAAACATAAATATTCAGATACCTAGAGGGTAAAAAATTATAGCCATTTGCCACTAACAGCGTACATATAAAGTAGACTGAGGCTGGCAAGACTAAAGTTATTGAATGTCATTTCAGCCACAGTCATCTAATTTTAATCTCTCCCGAAGACTTAAACCCTTATTTTATTTTTTAAAAGTGTTAGCCTCCCTTGATGTATTTTAATTCAGATATCAATCTTGTGAATATATTCACACTCATATTTATGATTTGAAAGAGGCTCACATATGTAATATACTCCTAAAAATGCCTTTCGAATAAATTTCATATAACAATTGAGAAGACTAATCCCGATATACTTAAGAAGCACATAACTCTTGCATTAAAAACAACAGACAGGTAAACCAGCCATTGCTTCTTTTACCGCTAGACCTGACCTTAGGTAGAAATTTTTATAAAGATGAACATACCGACAAAGAAAATACCACTGACATAATTTAACTATAATAAAAATCAACAGACCTAGGGTGGTAAGAACTGGTACTCTTCATTGGCAAACTAGCAGAAAGAATATTAAGAAAGTATTATTAAAAATGGTTAAGAGTAAATGACAAATTTAATTTTTGAGGCGTAAGAAGGCATGAGGGTAAAAGGTGATTTGCTAAGGCTGGCTCTAGATTGTTCGGGAGGAAAGAGTGGTGAGGAAGTGGTAAAAATCATTGTCACATTCTTAAATATTACCTTTAATGTATGTTTTTTTAAAAATATTACAGAACATTTAAAATTTAAAAAAAAATTGTTTACCTATTGTGACCTATAAATATTTGTCACAACACTTACAATATTGAAAACATTGTCAAACATTAAATTTAGTAATAATTGAGAATCCTTGCAATTATTATTTAAAAGAAAAAAGGGACTCTGCACTAAACAAAGAAACAAATTCAACTGATAAACCATTAAATTAAAATTTTAGGTTTAGGTAAATCCCCGTGGTAAATTGTATATTTTACTGTATATGTATGTGTGTCTATATATATATGTATATATATATTTTANATCTGTCTAAAATATGAAAATAATTTATATAGAATATGAATAAGGCAGAAAAAATCTTGATTAGTAAATTTTAACATTCAATGACTAAATAAATACAAGAATAAATAATTCCTTTTATGAACAATTTACTCTATCTGAGGGGAATCTCAAGTCTGGTGCAGAGGGTTCGATTATCTCCCTGGCAGGATTTAATCGAGAAAAAGATAAGGTCTTCAGTTAGCCACCTCCTCTAAACACACATAGCAATGGGCTGGTTTTTATTTCTTGATTAAAACCTGCCCAGAGCGGTAGGTTAGTTTAACTATAAATCTCCTCTCCATCACTTTATGGTTGTATGGGAGAAAAAAAAGTTATTGGAAGTAACGAACAAAATGTGGTGAAATAATAATAATGACTCAACGATGTCCACTTTTGAAGCAAAGTACCTTGTGTAACCTCTTTGATCCCTACATCCTCTAGGTTCTTTCATTTATAATGTCTTTGAAGCTACTTGCCCTAATCTTTCAGGCAACCATGTATTCAGATTCAGAAATATAGTTGGAAATATCACAGTCCCAAAGCAATAAATAAATAAAGAAAATACCTCACATTTGAGGATATATATATATATATATATATATGTATATATGTGTGTGTGTGTGTATACATTTGTGTCATGTGCGTGGTGTCATTTAGCAAAAAATATATAAGAACATAATTGGTAATAAGTGCTTGTTTAGTAATTTCAAGAAACTTAATTTCCGAGTAAGGTTAAAGAGCTGTTCTTTTAGTGAGAATTTTTTGGATAGATCCAACCTATTCATATTTAAGAGCTAATTTATGATTCTACAAGTGGGTGGAAAATTAAGAAATAATACTTCAGAGAATATGACATCTTCTGAGGTATTTGATTTTAAACATTTTATTTGGACAATAAAATATCACAGTGACTGAACTAAATAAATTGAGGGAATACTGAAACATGAGGTCGTAAAGACAATCATATTAGCTGAGTTAAATGGAAGAAAATGTGATTTGGATCCATTATATCAACCTTAGGTATTGAAATTTGAAACCTCAGGTTAATTAAAAGAGACTCTAGAAATCAATATCAAATAAATAGAAGCCAATTTCCAATCAAACTGAAGAAATTTTAAGATTAAAAGGATAAATTTTGGTATCCCCAATTTTTTTTTTTTTTTTTTCTGGGATGACATATTTTTATTTCAAACAGAGAGATTCTTGGATATTTTTTCTTTTCTTTCAGCTTTTATATTTACAAACTATATTGAACAAAAAGCCCAGTTAAATAACCAGATTTGTTGTTATCCAATGCACATCGAATTGGATCATAGGAAGTTAAATTCAAATTTAAGGTTCAGGTAAATCCCAACTCTTAATTGTTTGATTTTCCTCTGTAACTTCTAAAATATTTTTTTTACCGAGAAAAAATCTGTAATATTCAATTACTTTGAACAAAATACCATGTTAATTTTAAAAATTAAAATTTTAGTGACAATCTTTTTTTTTTATCTAGTTGTAGATAGAATCGGAGAAAATATTTTTAAAAATTTCAAACAATTAAGTATAAAGATGTATAATTTATTTTTTAGGATTAATGTTCTGTAACAGTTCTAGAAAGAAAGTACTTTTTAAGGACTATATTTAAGAAAGAAACTGTGAGTTCTGAGTGGTGCTACATTTCCCGTTCAGACAGAGCTAGCCTAAGCCAGCTTACCTTTTTTCTTAGTTTTGCACTCTCGTTTCTCTTCCCGTTTCTGGGATCTTGGCTGGACTTCATCCCTGAAGAGGCACTGGAATGTAAATTTTGAAGCAATTTTTATTCCCTTGCATTTTGTGTACAAAATCAACATGGGATTAAATACCACAACTAAAATCAGTATTTAAAAAAAGTAAATTTTGAAGGTTTCATACACCTAAAATTGAAAACTCACAACAGTGAGATGTGATTATATCAAAAGAGCAAGATATATACACCTGTATTTGTCATATGGACCTCATACTGTCATCTGCTCTTTCTTTCTAATATTTTATTCTTCCTATTTCTTCTTTGTTCTTTATGGTTCTTAAGATTAAATTAGGCATTTATTTTTCTTTATATCCATTTTAAATAAATAATGCAAAATCTATTTCATCTACACAGTTCCCAGGTGTAGGACTTTTATAAATAAATGACACCAAAACACAGTCTTTTCAAGTTTCGTTGCATTTGTTAGTCCACTAACACCAGAAGAACACTCCTTTTAGGTCAATATTTTGAATTTACGAACTCATTCTTTTTAATAATTAAAACCCATAACCCAAGTTTCTTTTTGCAGAAAAAAAACAAAAGCCTAGCACTGGATGTTGACAGATTGACTCACACATATTTAACACATTTGGTTCCAATAATTTTTGAAGTCCAGTTGGAAAAATTGGAGAATTGATCAGAAAAAAAATCTATGTTGCAATCTACCTTAAAAGCATTTAATGAGCCTGAAAGATAGAAAAGTATGTTCTTTTATATGAAGAATATCATAAATTTTTGTTGAAATACATTTTTAAAGTATAACTAAATAACCTATGATATAAGAATTTGCAGCATTTTTTTTAATCGAATAATTTTCTTCATCACAAAATTCTAATTAATTATTTTCCATTATTGTACCATATTTAAAAAAAAAAAAATCATGACTCGTTTTTAAAAATTTCATGATTAATAGGGCATCTAAAATTATGAAACTAAACATATCTTAATGAAAATGAACATTTTGACAGATATAATTTTTAATTAAATGAATTAATATAATTGGAAACATTCTAAAAAAAAGTTTAACCCTATGAAACACAAACCACATATACAGGAATAATAATTTTGATTTTTAATTAATTTGTTATACTATTATGAATTGAAGAGGACCAGTTGGTGTTAAAATAGTTAAAATTTTATTGGAGTTCAACCAGCTATCCTGTCTCATAAAACAAAAACTAAGTGCTCTACGAAATAAAGCATTTAATGCCCACCTGTCTAGCTTCTCAGCTGTAGAAAAAACCCCCTGGGCGGCTTCTTGCAGGGCTCTAAAATACCATGAACCTTCTGCCCCCTTGCGTCGAGAAGATGGTTACTGGGCCTCTCCTGACAAAGACAAGACCTAAATGTTTGCCCAGCATCTAAAGCAAACATTTACTCATCATCCAGATCCCAATAATTTGTCCAATAACTCAGAGGTTGAGGAGTCACTGGACGCACCATTTCCAATGTCCTAACCAATTTAAGGCAGTAACACCTTCTGAGGTTGAGTACATTATTAACCATTTTCCTAAACACAAAGCACATGGCTATGACCTTATCACTGGGCTAATACTTCGAAATCTACCCCAAAAAGCAATTGTATTCCTGACTTACCTCTATAATTGGGTCCTTCATACCACCCACTTTCCACTTCTCTGGAAATTTTCTGAAATAATCCTGTTTCCCAAACCCAGTAAACCTGCTTCTAATACATCTTATCGACCAATTAGCCTACTTCCTTTACTTTCCAAGATATTTAAGAAATTTCTTCTAAAACGAATGATACCAATAATAACTTCCATTTAAGGAAGAATATTTAAATTCTTCCTAATCATAAGTTCGGCTTCCAATCCCATCATTCTACTGTCCAGCAGGTGTTTCGCGTAGTAGACTTTATTTCCTCTTCCCTCCAGCGAAAATAATTTTGTCCTGGTGCATTCTTAGATGTCACATGTCACTCAAGCATTTGACCTAGTATGGCACACTGGTCTATTATTTAAGCTCAAGTCTATATTTCCAAGCACAATCTATCTTAAATCTTACCTTTCTAACTGTTTCTTTATGGTCCGGCAAAAATCAGATTACTCCGATCACTTCTCAGTGAAAGCAGGTGTTCTACAGGGCAATGTGCTTGGGCCTATACTTTTTCCTTTGTATCCTTAATACTGCAGACATCCCCACTCATCCTAATACCCTCTTAGCCCTCTTTGCAGATGACAAAGTGATCCTATCCTCTCATTCTGATTCCAAAATCGCTTCCAACATTTTACAAAACCACCATGATGCTATTCAGTAGTGGTGCAGCAAATGGAGAATTAAAATAAATGAATCCAAATGCGTACAGGTAAATTTTCAGCTAATAAAAGATTATCTTAATAATGTTAAATAACAATAACATCCCCATACCTCTCTCAGCTTTAGACCGTTACTTTGGGTTCAACTTTGACTCACGACTAAACTGGAGTACACACATTAAAATCAAGTGACAAAACTTAACAGACGCCATGGACTCTTACACAGCCTTATAAATAGGCCCTCACACCTAACAATAGAAAACAAACTAAGCATCAATAAGACCATAATACAACCAAGGACCTACAGTGCAGAACTGTGGGAACCGCTAAGCCTTCCAATATCTAACAAATGCAATCCTTTCAGTCCAAAATGCTCAGAATAATTGCTAACGCTATTATTCAACAACTATTTTGTGTCCAACTCTACCCTTCATCACGACTTTAATATTCCTTTTGTCTAAGATCTCATCTCCGCTTGCTTCAAGCTCTTCCATAGTAAAACCAAATTTCATTCTAATTCATATGCCCAATCCCCGTTGTCGCACTACAATCCTCCCCGGCAACTAAAAGGGTGATGGCCTCATGACCTCCTGGGCTTTAATGCCTAAACTTATTTGGAGAGGAGTCAATGGGCCCCTTCTTCCAGCAGAGTGATGCTCACTTATTTATTTTATTGTTTTTTTATTTTATTTTTTTTATAATTCGATTTTTTTTCTATTGTAATTTCTCTATGTCATCAAATTACAAGATGTTAATAACAAAATGTAATACATAAAGATTTATTTTTTTTT
>KZ806913.1:740812-765467 GCA_000696205.2 Oncopeltus fasciatus | reverse complement strand
GGGAATTTAATAACTTATCAGACTTGTCCCGGTAGCATAAGTGGTAAATGCACCGGCCCGGATAGCAGGGGATCCAGGTTCGAGTCCTGGCTGGGACAGTTAGATTTTTTATTCTGTTCCCTTGCACTAAAAATTATCTAAATTTACGTGGGATTAAAGACCACAAAATAAATAATATTTATAAGATACATTATTTAGCACCAATTTTAAACAGTACTTTATCTATGGAAAGTTATTTAATTTTAATATCTGAACCTCCAAAGCAAATTTGATTGACTGCATTTTTTCAATTTTTACCAAGAGAGTAACTGGTGAAATATCAAAGTTGAGATTAAAGTAACTAGCAGTCTTACATCTAGTAAGTCTAAAAAAACTCAAAAAATTTAATTTTAATCTGATTCTAACAGAGATATTAAACTGTGAAAAATTGAAACTTTGAAGAATTTTCTTTAAGGAAAAGATTCATTACATATTTCGATATTCAAGTTGTTACTCAGGATGTAATGAACAAAATAAAAGTCAAAATAAATTTGAATACTTTAAGACAACACAACCTAAGATATGGAAGATGAAAAATATATTAAAAATCACTAAAACAATTTTTCTTGAGAAAACTTTCTGCCTCAAAATACTGAAATGAGATAAAAATTCTAAGAGTATATATTCCAAAATTTATTCCTATCAAAGCAGATTCATAGGCAAAAAAAATTTTTTTTTTCTGTGCTGGGGCAGCAACCATTTATTTTTTTCAGTAATTGACTGGGCACAACAATTTCAGTATTATATCACAAAAACACTTTTGAATAGAATTGTATAAAAAAAAAAAAAAAAAAAAAAACTATTGTGGAATATCTTACAAAATTTTTATTATATCTTTATATGAAGTGCTTCAAATCAAACTTATTAGTACCAACTCACAGTGATCATACTGGTAAACTTCATATTTAATTTCTGGATCAAGTTGTAGCCAGTATATTCAGGGCAAATTAAGCTAAGGAAAGGAAATTGAGCCAGGAGTCCACCGCTCATGTCAAATGCCTTCGCTCTTTCCTCCATAAAGGAAACCAAGTCATTTAACTTTTGTTCATTTTGGAATGGTCTACCTGTGACTATCTCCCATAAAACATTTAAAACACACTTTGAAATTGACTTTCTTAGCTCTAAACTGTTTCCATTCCATTTAGATAAACCAATCAGGATGCCCTGAAAAAATAAATAACAATCAATGTACAAGGGGAAAGTTAATTACTTAAATTTGTTTAATGTAATGTATATGGTCTCAAATCTATTTAATGTTGGCAAAATGGAGAACTGTTATTTAGATAGTGATTTAGCGGTCTCGCTATAAAAATATAGAATAATTTCAATTCAAGATCTGCTTCCTCTTAGTGACTAAAAATTTATGAACTACTTACTATCAAAATTAGCAATCTTTATAGTTGTTTATAACTATAATACTTATACTTATTTTTACTCTAGCACATTTATGAGATAATTCAGTGGTAAGAGCACTAAACATATATTGGACTGCAGCTCACTTGACCCAAGATTCAGGAAGCAGTGCATTTGCAGAGAAATTAGTAAGTAATTTTGTTGTTAAATCAAGATTATATAACTGTGTTAGGGTATTAAAGAGGCCAAAAAAAGTTATTGGCAATGAGAACACAAATAATACCAATAGTGGCAGCAGGACAAGGGACCAAGATCAATAAGATCTTGACAATATTATATTTCTGTGATGAACCAATAAGGTTCAGTACAGAAATATAAAATTGTCAAAATCCTAAAAACCAAGCAAAAAAAAAAAAAATTATGAAAAATAAAGCCATAAAAAGAACCATTGATATATATTGAGTGAGGGCGGGCCAGAAATAACGAATCCATTTCAGGAAGAAGTGGCTGCTAGACTGACAAGTTCTTGAGGAAATAGAGAAGCTTTTTGGGAATAGAGAATTTTAATAATTGTAAAGGAATGTAAACAGAAGTAGAATAACCAATTTTAACCTCCTATATTTGAACTGAGATGAGTACACCTACTTACTACAACTGGCAAGTCCAAGTAGAGACATAATTTCAGTAAGCATTATTTCATAAGCTTTATAATTTTTGTAGGGGTTCGGTCAAGGTAACTACCTTGACCGAACCCAAACAAAAAGCATCAAATAATTATTTCATAAAGCTTCAGCATAACATTCCATGAAAATTATTCCACATAACATACTAAGGAATTTAAGTTCTTACTATAATTTCTGACTACTCCTTAAATTAAGAAGATATTTGAAACTAAATGTGAAATCAAATTTGTGAGAAACATGAAATACATTTACCTGTAGTTGCTTTTGAATTATATCATCCATTCTTCTCTTCCCAAGACCAAGCTCATGGAGATGCTTAAAAGCAAAAGTCCTCTGCTCGAGCCAAAATGCTCCATCAGTCATTGTGATTCCTTGGGAAATTTAAATAAGCTTGGTAGTTAAATAAACAGTCTTTGCTTCACAATTAGAAATAAACAAGCCTTACAAAAATTATTTTATATGAGAACTCAAAATATAAGTATATATTTTGAGTTCTCATATAAAATAATTTATATTTACTATTTAACTAAATAGTAACCACAATACATAATAACACAAACCTTCCAACTTAATCCTTCAAGCCTACATTTTGTTTAACAAGTGACTACAAGGAATACCAAATTCATAAATATTGAAAATAATTTGTAAATATAAGTAAAACAAGAACCACAAATTGAGTAAAATAACAAAAACCTCTTTCCATTATAAAATAAAATTTACATCCAATAGCTTAAAATAGGGGACTTTTTTGGCATTTGAATTGTCAACAAATAATAGAACTTTTACAGGTATGCCAATGAATCTGATAATTCAGGCTAAGCAACAGAGACAAATTTCCTAAATTTTTCCTTAGATTATTAATTTATCTGAGAGGTAGAGTCATGTAGATAGCAACTTAGGCTGAAATTGTGATTAAAGCTGTCAAAGTATACAGATTACATTAAAATGCCTAATCAGGACTCAGTATAATAATAATAATAACAATAATAACAAAGCATCAAGTTCATTGATAAATGGTTAGTCAAAATAACTTTACAGATTTGCAAGTTTATTAAAGCTTGGAATAAGAAAATTTTTCTAAAAGTAATAATCGTTACTTAGGTAATTATCTCATGTGGACAACTCTATACAACACCATCAGTCTTTGCTTAAAAGTAAGACTTGTCAAGTTTAATTTGCCTCTGTTTTCTATGTGTTTTGTCCTTTGTTTGTATTCTACTTTAGTAATTTAATATTCCCCTTATTTAATTTGATTATTCTTTATGAATATTTTTTTTTCTTTTAAGCAGATTTTCCTTATAAAAATAAAGTTATACATAATATTCGATAAAATGTCACAACTTTTGAAAGAATATCATAAATTTTTGTTGAAATACATTTTTAAAGTATAACTAAATAACCTATGATATAAGAATTTGCAGCATTTTTTTTAATCGAATAATTTTCTTCATCACAAAATTCTAATTAATTATTTTCCATTATTGTACNTTTGTATAATATTATAATATATATTAGTCTGTACTTACATGAGCATCCATAATTTTTAAAATAAAAAATTTACCAACTTTATTTAAGCTTCTTTTTCCTTTTTTTTTTCAAACCATTGGATGACAACATTAATAGGTAAAATTGGCCAAGAAGGGAAAAGGGGGTTTGAGATAGACCAAATTAAAAAATATTTAATAAATTTCTCAATTTTCTTCAATAAAGAGATTGAGAAAAATGTATAGATCATATTTTTTTTTTAAATTTAATTTTATAACATTTTTACAAATAATGCATACTACGACAAATATTTAGGAATATAATTCTGGGTGTTGGATGGATTTTTCTATTTATATAAATATATAGAAACCAAATTCAGTATTTAGGCTTTCTATTTCAAACTACTGAATGAATTGATTTTAGACTTATTTGTACTTCATTAAAAATGACTTTAATTTATTAAACATAAAAGGAGTAAAAGCTAATTTTAAATCATCTTTACAAAAAAACTTATTAAATATATAAATTTAAATAAGATAGCTGAGTGCTTCCCCCACTCTTCCTTAAGGACAAACTAGAGCCAAGCTTTGTGATCTCTCTTTTATGTTACTTCCTTTCCCACTTATAAGATAAAATTCATTCATTTACTTCCATCTTTAATGAAATATGGAAAATCAGCTAAGTTTACATAGCTCCAGCATATGGGATTTTTCTTTAAATGATATCAGTTCATTTAAAATTTGATCTACAAGCATCTACAAACATGCACATTGTACATTAATAATGTATGCAGGCATACCCTGCCAGGAACAAAGTTTGAGGAGAGAGAGAAAATGAAATAAAATAAATTTATTTAACTATGTGATTTCATTTAATTTATTTATTAATGTTCTGGAAAAATAAAATAATTAGTATTACCTCTTCGTTTTCCCATTGATCTTAGGCGAATGAAAAAGTTGTCAGGCCTTCCTTGAAATTCTTCTCTGAGCAAAACCTCTTTTATGAGATCTTCAGACATGACTACAATGGAGTTTTCTCTTCCTAATTTCAGTGATAATATATCTGACTTATAATACTTGGAGAGTTCAGTGAAAGCACTAGGCAATCCATTATATTTTTTACTTAATTTTTTAACTAATGAAGTATTTCCAATTATTGGATAGGGGAAAGGTCCTGTTAACAAGTGAAACCAAATTAATTAAATATGTTTTAACATGTATAAAACCATTTAATGAGTGGTCATATATACTTATTATGTTATGAGTGAATAAGTTTGGCAGTATTTATAATTTTATGTGCAATTAGCAATTTTTCATTATATTTTTTTTTATTATTTAAGGTAATTTTTTTTACATAATTATTTCTATTTGTTAGAATCGTCCACATTTGGTTCATATAAATTAGCAATCATAAAATATTTTCAGAATAGAAGTCTTCAATTAATTTGAAATGATACTGAGAAAACTGATACATATTTAAGTACATTCAAGCAATTTTTGAGCATGTTAAATCTTTAAACTTTTCTTTTACATAAAAAACCCCTGTTTATTTTTTCTTTTACATAAAGTTATTTATTCTAAATATTATTTATTAGTTTTAAAAATAAGATGTTAATCTTATTTAATTTTTATATGGTTATATTTCATGAGAATGACATACCTCCAAGTTACTCAAAACTAAAGAATGGCCCTCAACCCTTTCTCCAAATACCACTCTTACTATTTTCAAAGTAAATTATATATGATAGTATAATGTTTCAGTTATTTTATATGTTAATTTCAAAATAAAATGTTTTCAAAGTAAAATAACTTACCTGGAGGATAATTATGGCGTTTTAAATTTAAATAAATAATAATAAACACCACAAATATAAAGATTACCAAATATTCCATTATCACTATCTGAATACAAGGCCTATAGGGTTATATAAATAACCATTCATGTGACCTTTAGGATGAGAACCATTCATAAATTGGCTGCCACCTCCTCAATGAATAAAGTATAACTGACCCTTTGTATTAAAAAAAAAAAAAAAAAAAAAGTTAAAAAGAATGAATAATTTGAAGATAGAAAAACTATTGATATTTGAATAATTAAGTGGAATTGAAGACAAATGTTAAAACAAATTAGACTACCATTTAACTAAAACAAATGAAGGGCAAATTTATTCTTCAGAATCAGCACTTTTTCAAGGTTGATTCCACTACAAATTTATATTTGAATAATTTATTTCTTTGAATAAATTTCCTTATAGTAGCAAAATAATTTGCATATAGAAATTAAATAGTATATACTCATGAATACTTCAAAAATTCAGAAATTTCAGTAACAATGTCACCATATAAATAAGAGGTGTTAAATTTTAAGTTTATCTTTATGTTATGTAGGACATTTGATTGTTTAAATAAAAATTAATAAAATACCTTATATATGTTACATTTCACCAGTTTTCTCAATCCATTACAAAACTTGGAAACTGAAAACCTATTATTAAAATAAGTATTATGAATTTTATGTATATTAGTAAATTATATATNGATCGAGAACGACCAACTCCCGTGGCTGTGCTTTGTATAATGCGATATCATTCCAAAAACTCAGTACAATTAGTCCTTCCTCTCCAAATTATTGGCCCTCTGTCGTGAACCGCCTTCCTGACATCCTAGACTTCTTCATTTGCAAAAGGTAGTAGATTTTCTTATAAATTAAAAAAAATTATTTTAGCACACATCTTTCATCATATGATTAATTAAAAAACTTTGAGTTCATTATAGAAAATAATAGGAACAATGTGAATTTTAAAATTGTCTTTGAGATATAAATATTGGAGATGGGTCAAAAATTATGAGTGCAAAATGTAGTTTTGAACTGTTGTCTAAGAGTTTAAGCCTGATTCTTGAAGTTAAGCTTTTTAAATGGAGAGTTTTTTTTTACCGTAAATATTATTATTAGATGGTTTTTGTTGGGGTTCAGTCAAGGTAGATCCAAAAATATACAAATTTTTAAAAATTATGTCATGGGACCATGAAGTACTTGACTTTCATACGAATTATGTTATGCTATTATTGTTTTTGTTATTATTTATTTTCAAATAAATNGGTAGATCCAAAAATATACAAATTTTTAAAAATTAAAAAAAAAAAGCCACCTTCAGGACTGTTGAAATACAATGTCATAAAAAAAAAATAAAAAATAAAAATTAAAGGATTAACATTATTATTACCTAAAATCGGCATAACTTAATGTAATGTGATATCAAAAGTATGAATGTAGTAAAATACGTAGAAAAAATTCAAAATACAAAAAATAATTAACCACACCTACCTATCATGAAGACAAGAATGGACGTGTCCCTAAGATCTCAATTTCATGACTCGTTTCAGGACAACGTTGGTGGTGGAAGGATGGGGGGTAAGAGGCTGTAAGTACAAATGGTGGGAAGGCCTGCAATAAAGGGAGCAATACCATGAAAAAAGGTAGGACATTCATTGCGGATGAGTAGCTTTAAGGAACTAGGAAAAATATTTGACAGGTTTATTTTGAAGGAGGGCTAATGGTTTTTCAGAATTTTGAAAATGTTTGAATAAGTTGAAGAAATTAGTTCTATGTCAGTTCTGTCATTAATTGAATTGTGTTGTAAGTTAATGTGAAAGGTATCAGACAAGAGACGTTTGTGTCCATAGGGTTCAGTGGAAGGAATGGTAATGTTATCAAAATCAATGAACCCTATTCATTTTAAAAATTATTGAAATGATTGAATTTATTGAGTGAATTTGGAAATTATATCTTTGAAACACTAAGGAGGAAGTTCAAAAGGAGAGTTTTTTGACCGTAGATATTATTATTAGATGATTTTAGTTGGGGTTCGGTCAAGGTAGATCCTAAAAAAAAAATACAAATTTAAAAGAAAGTGTATTTTATAAAAATATTATCTGCCAATGTTTCGGCTAACATCATAAGCCATCTTTAGGGCTGCCTATCATGAAGACGAATCTGAGTCAGATCAGTCATTTAAATGTGAACTAAGGGACAAGACGTCCTCTCTCGTCTTCATGATAGACAGCCCTGAAGATGGCTTACGATGTAAGCCGAAATGTTGGCAATAATCTTTTTAAAAAATACACTTTTTTAAATTTGTATTTTTTTGGATCTACCTTGATCAAACCCCAACTAAAATCATCTAATACCAAGGAGGAAGGAATGATAAAAACTAAGAGGTAACTACTAGTGAAATGTGCAAGGTCCATAGATTTAGGTGCAAGGTCCATAGATAACTATCAATGTTTTAGTTATTTTAATATTTAACCCTTTAGTGTTCTGATCATGCTTGTACATATTTAATTAGGTATCACACAAGGACATCTCTTATCTATATTATCAATTTTATGAAAATGAGATCAGCTATTTAAATTTAATTTTCAAAGATTATTTGATTAGGATAGGATGATTAGCATTAGGATAGTTAGGAATCTATAAAGATATAAACATATCCCAATTAAAATTTCTTGAATTCTAATTCATAACTAATATGTATGATTCATTTTGAATAAAAAAAACTTATGATTTATATAGATGAATATATTTTCTATTATCGAATCAGGCTATTTATATTTAAAACAAAGAATTTAGTAAAAATATCACATGTAGCTGAATAAATGCTTTCTTGAGAACCCTTGTATTGTTTGATAATTCTAATTCATCAATTTACTTAATTGACCAATTGACTTATCAATGAATTTTTTTCTTCATACAACCTCCATCTTTATTTTCCCATAGAACCAAAGTGGATAGCTCATTTTTTTAATAGGTAAAGTGCAAAATAATCACAAAAATTTATAAATCTTTTTTCAAGGCTTTCTCTTAATATAAAATCTGTGAAGTTTTCATTAGTTTTTCTCTGCATAGAAAAAATATTACTTAAATCTAGTATGGTTTTTAGCATTATACAAATGTGAGATGAAAATTACAGTTGTTTGATTTCATACAGCATCAGTCTCTCATAAAATAAAAATATCAGGTTTATTGATGATAAATGAAATTTAGTTTTCAATAAAAATTTAAATCAGTCTAAACTTTAATAGAACTTATATAAATTTTAAAACAGGTTCAAATAAATGAGGAACTGTTGCCACTCACAATTGTTACATTCAATTGCGGGGAAAAACTAGCCTGGTCTTATCTATAATGATAAACCAGAGATAAAAAAAATATAAATAATATATATAAATTCTATTGATTGTTTTAAGTTTGATTGGACTGGTTTTTAATCAAACTATAACAATTTTAATTTTAATCATCATAATTTCATGTTTTAAAGGAGTTCGAAGCAAACCAAGTCAAAAAAATTTTCGAATTCGTTCAGGCAAATAGTCGATGTCAACCTAACTTTCGACGTTCGAGGATATTCTGGTAAGGTATTTCGGCAGTAACTTAGAGCCCATCTGCTGCCTCACACCAAAGAAAATCATTCTTTAAAATATGAAATTTTTCGTAATATCACATTACAACGAGAAAGGAAAACAATTGGTACCTAACTATTCTCAACTGACTTATTAATTCTAATAACATTAATGCGATGTATACAAGCAGGTCAAACAAAAAGTATACAATCAACAAGTATCATAGTAGCAACCTGCAACCCGAAACTTGCGCCCACCATCAAGAATTGTCCCTCCAGGTGTCTCATCGATCTGGCATCCAAGAACAGAAGTCAACAGAGAAACCCACCCGGGCGGACCCACAACCCAGGGCTAGATCTCTATCACGAACTAGACGCCAGCCTCACCAGCAACAGCAACCTCAGCCACAGACTCATCAGTGTCTATTTCCACACCCTCTCATCATATCACACTTTCAGCAGTGTATTGTCCTCTAAATAAGCCAACCACTACACCAGATTTTTCCACTTTCCTAAAAGACCTTGGTCCCCGTTTCCTAGCCGGTGGAAACTATAATGCGAAACACTTGTAATGGGGATCGAGAACGACCAACTCCCGTGGCTGTGCTTTGTATAATGCGATATCATTCCAAAAACTCAGTACAATTAGTCCTTCCTCTCCAAATTATTGGCCCTCTGTCGTGAACCGCCTTCCTGACATCCTAGACTTCTTCATTTGCAAAAATCTTACTCCTCTTCATTATTCCGCTTCGAACTTAAACGAGCTCTCCTCTGACCACAGCCCAGTTCTCCTAATGATATCCCTGATTCCTATTCCAAAACAGTTACCTCCCTCCCTCATTAATGGTCCAGTCGACTGGGCCTTGTTTAGAACTCTCATAGAAGAGTCACTTGACCTCGGAATTTCTCTGAGAAACTCAGATGATTTAGATGACGCTGCACATTCCTCTAGCACAAACGTACAGCAATGCATGTATATGGCTAATCTCAAACCAAAATTTACCCAATACTCTTCTGAGTCCCCAACCACTCCCAGATTCGCTTAAAAAGCTCATCATAGCGAAATGCCGCTCAAGAGCATTGTTCCAAAAATATAGACACCCCTCAGACCACAAAGACTTCAATCATCTTTCCAGACTCGTAAAACAAAAATTAGCTGTTTTACGAAATGAGGCCTTTAATGCCTATCTGTCTACCTTCTCAGCGGGAGACAAATCCCTTTGGATTGCTACTCGCAGAATCCTTAAGAGCCATGAAGCTTTCACTCCCTTGCGTTGAGGAGATGGTTCCAGAGTCTCTTCTGACAAAGACAAGGCCGAAATGTTTGCCCAGCACCTCAAGCAAACATTTACTCCACATACAGATCCCTTAGACCTGTCCAATGCCGCGGAGGTGTGGCAAATGGAGAATAAAAATCAATGAAGAAAAAGCGCTCAAGTTAATTTCCAACTGCGGAAGAAAGACTTCCCTGAAATTGTGAAATGTAACAAAATTCCTTTACCACATTCAAATTCCGCACATTACCTCCATCTTGACTCACGACTTACATGGGGAGAGAACATATTAAAATTAAAAGACAAGAACTCAATCGGCGATATGGACTTCTATACGGACTCATGAATAAGAAATCCAATATTACGATAGAGAACAAACTGGCGCTCTACAAAACCTTATTACGACCAATCTGGACATACGGAGTAGAAATCTGGGGTGCCGCCAAGCCTTCCAACATCCAAAGAATCCAGTCCTTTCAATCCAAAACCCTGAGAATAATTGCAAATGCTCCTTATTATGTATCCAATTCATCCCTTTTGTTTAAGACTTCATTTCTTCCCGCTTCACCCTATTCCACAGTAAATTGCCATACCATCCTAATCCACAAGCACAGATCATGTCTTCCAACTCCATCCCCTACAACCCTCCCAGTCGATTCAAATGAAGATGGCCCCGTGACCTCCTGGGGACATAATCTGTAAATAATTTGAGAGTGGTGTCATAGGTCACCTTCTCTCCTCATGTGATTGACAGCGAATGTCATTTTTTTTTTAAATTCATTGGGTTGATCAAATTACAAAATGTTTTAATTTAACAGAATGTAATAAATAAATAAAAGATTTAAAAAAACAACATTAAATATCTCATTGTAACCAGTACTTTTTTGAGCCCTTGCATTAGTTAAAGGTTCTTTGCAAAGAATAATTTGACAGGAATTTTTTCGCATGCGTGTAAGTGTTACAAGATAAATATTTCCTATAACACTTATAATATTATGCTACGGATTTAATAAGCATTTTGCATTGAGGGACAATATTTGTAATAAAACGTAGAAGTTCATGAGGACTATAGTTCTTGAACGTTGTCTCTTAATATTTTCTTTTGAGGCCAAGATTAGTATTATTTTAGTTTATAGGTTGGAATATAATACAATTATTTTATATGTTAATATTATATGTAGTTGCCCACCAGGATCTTACGGTAATACTTCAATTTTTTCCATAAATGATGCTGTGCAATTAAAGAGAAAAATAAATGACGAGGAAAAAATTCTTCTTACTAAAACGTTTCTTCTTTAAACACGCACACACATTAAAAGAAAAATAATAACATTCCTGAATTCACTGAGTACTTATCACAAAGATAAGGGAGCAGATCAACAGGTCCTCTTCTCCTGAAGGCTAAAGCGATACTGTTATATGAGTCTTAAGGAAAATAATTTTAAAAGTTTAAAATTGCATGGACAGTCAAACAATTGCATTTATTGGCCTGAAGTTTTATTATTTAAGACATCATATTGAGTTTTGAATTTTCCTTTCTCTAAGCTTTCGTCGAATTTACAACGGTTATCCTGTAAATATCTTTTTAGAATTAAAATTGCCATGTCAAATTCCATTAAAAAAAGAAGAAGTTCTTTATGGAGGAGCTGTATAAACTAGGCGAGTTTCTCACTATTGTAGTTGAATATTTGTATTGTTCTTTTATATGTCATGTAATCCCCAACACTTATAGAATATACCTTTTATCAATAAACAAATATGTATGTAGTTTAATTGCCCTAAACTGAACCCGCTGTGGCGAAAAACATTTTTTACTCACACTTGAATTTTCGCATAATTCCCGCTCCCATTCCTCAGATTACGATAAAAAAGAACTAACCCTTTCATTTCACATATGTAAGAAAAATAGCAAAATGACAAAATTCATTAAGGAAAACCACTAATTTCAGATTCTAGACCGTAAAATTAAAATTTACGGCATAGTTGAAGCATTACTATTATAGCACTAGTACAATATTTATTGACATCCTCGCTGACCAATGGTCACTTGGAACAGGCTTCTTCTTGTACTGCAATCCATTATTGTAATCCCCTCTTTTTCATCGAATTCGGTGCATAGGGACTGCAATCTACTTAGGCACTCCACTTTTTCACAATTCTTCAGATAGAAACATATTCTATCAAGAAAGTAGAACCCATAAAAAAGTATGCCCACCTCTGAAATCTAATAACGTTTATTTGTGTTAATTCTTTCTTTGACCCAGAAATGGCTGAAGACGGCTGGTCCGTTTGAAGTATATTGCCCTTCCTAACTGGTACTGCTTAAATCTTTTTAACCGTGTATATAAGCAAGAGCTGAGAAGATAGAGATTTCTACTTTGGAGTATTTTTCTTCTACGTTAATGTTTTCGAAGTAAATTTCCCAGAAAGCGGTGAGCTAAGATACAGCCAATTCCAACTGAACGCATTATTATAATATAATAATAGAGCTTGCTTCAAGGATTCTTTCAGACAGTTGAAGGGATGTTCACACTCTTTAGAACATTCTCATTTCCCACCTGTTCGCCTCAATCATTTAATATTTTTTTAATGCGAATTACAACAAAGGTACTGCAAAACTAATTTGGTTCCTTTATTTTAAAAATTACCTGAGCTAGTGCACTTTATGAATATATATTCATAGTAAATAATACACGAAAAGAAAAATAAATTTCTATATTAAACCTTAATTAAAGAAATTTATTTTTCAAATTAAAACTTATATCCATATGTATAGTTAATAAATTCATTCATTAGCATGATTGAATAGATAATATGATTGGATATTTAAATATTAATCAGCATTTAAAGTATCTAATAAGGCCGATCATAAGATAATTAAAATACTCATGTGTATACATTTTATTAAATCATATTTTAGCCTCTCCATAAAAGAAAAAATTTATTAATTGATGGCATTTTTCTAATGTTATATCATGGTAACTAGTAGACATTTTTTTAATGTTTGTTGTTATATTTTTATTACTTGTAGTTTTAGCGCTGTTCTGAGTTTTGAAACTTACTTCAAATATCTGATAATATGATGATAATAACAAAATTATTTGTTACTTTCCCTTAAATGATGCAAAAATAATAATGTCCTCCCCATATACTAATTAAATGGTAAAATTATTTAGATAGCTGTGCAAAAGTTCGCAAAGAGGGGTTCAGAGTTGATTATGATCGTTTTGTAATAACTTTTATAGCATTATCTCTTCGGTAATTTCGCAATAATTGTTTTTTTTTTCTATTTTCTTTATTTATCTTAATGGTAAGCATCTCTTAATATCTTCAGTTTTTTTCTTGATTTATTTTCTGTTCGATATCACTACATCTTTCCTCCATGAAATCGCTCTCTGTTTATTTTTCTTAGAAGAAAAAAAAAATACTTCCTAATGGATAGAGAGCTTGACTCGTTTCTGTTTTTAAAAATATTAAACATTTCTTTGAGATATAATTGGTTGTAGTAATGTCTTAATTGAATTAATATTGTATTATTATTTTATAGTTTTTTTTCTTTCTTTGTTTATGTTTTGTTTAGTAAGATATATATTAATGATTTTTTCAACTAGTTTAAATGAAAAGGAAATTTTATCTTATTATTTGATTATTATATTCGTATTCGTTGTTTTAATAAAGTACCTAATCATTCCCAGAGCATCAAAATTTATTATATTTCAAAACTTGACTAGATCCAGCAGTGATGGTTAATTATTGTTCATATAACTTTTCTTTAGTGACTGGTAACTCCATTGGTAGGTCATAAAGTCATTGAGTTTTTGAATTCGAAAATTGCCTCAGGGTTTCCCAGTCATGAATAAGACTAATTTTCCTATTTTCTTTTAAAATTATTGTATATTTTGAATATTTTTGAAAAAGAGTTGCTTCATAAATTTTTGTCACACAGTAAATCTCGTACTTATTTTTCTCTGAAATTTATGATTTTCTACAATTCTTTATTCTTATTTAAGCCTTAATTTTATATATACTGTTAGTGAGTTTTCATTCGTTGGCATAACATGTACTAATTTATGTATTCTTATTTCACTGCCACCAATAATAATTTATTTGCTATAATAAATAATTAAAATTATTAAGCATTATGCCTATGATTCTTATACTATTAATGGATTTCTGGAAGTGTTGGTTATTTTTACTTTATGTGTACGTAATTATGTAATGTAATAGATGTAAAATGTTATTTTCTAATATTTATATTCTATAAAATGTTTATGATGAATTCATGTAAAGGAATTTTTTTAAAAACCTTGAGGGTTATCAGAGCCTTAAAAAATAAAAAATCTATATTTAGCCCCTCTTTTGCTAGCTGTAAAAGAAGTATAACTTTTATGTCACTTATGAGTCGGAGGGTGGTTGAGAGGAAGATAAAATTGAATAATGGTCAATATCTTTATAATTATTGTGTTATTTGGAAATTTATTGTTAGTTATAAGTTATTTTCTAACATCTATGTTCTGTAATTTCTGTAATATTTTTTATTGAATGAGTACATATAAAAGAAGAGATTCAAGCATTTAGTGTTCTGTCCAAAAATTGATGAAAAAAAAATTCCCATTTATAAAATCCTTATGGGAGGACATTGTAAAATAAATGCTTGAATCTCTTCTTTTATATGTACTCATTCAATAAAAAATATTACAGAAATTACAGAACATAGATATTTTAATTCATTCATTTAATAGGCAAAAACAAGTTGGTAATTGATAAGTAAAATTTAATCATTAGAGTATTTTCAAAACTTCAATCTTTAATTTAACCCTATTGCTAGGAATTTGTTCCTTAAACTTATTATAGTTATAGCCTAGTGACAGCCAGGATTTGTTCTAAATCCTAAATTATATTAAAGTCAATATAGTCTTTTTTAGAAAAAATAAGAGTGGGGAAGAGGGTTTTTTAAATTGTTTTATTTAGTTTTCTAAATCTATGTGGAATAAAACTTAAATTATTATTTTATTTTGAAGGGAGGCATATTTAAATTTCTATTATAATGTCCAGGTCAATTATAATGGTTTATTTTTTAAAAATATTTTGAAAATAAAAATTTTAATTTCTTAAAATTATAAAGTGGTTATCAATTGTTGCATGATTTTTATATCATATATGAAGGTAGTATGCATGCCACAGTTAGTACTTAATGACACAGTTCGAATTTTGCTCTTTTCTTAAATCAAATTTAAGCCGTGTATGAATCTTTACTACTTTGATTCTTTGTATATTTTTACATAGAAGTGTTGTGCTGCATTTAAAAAACAAATTGTGAATAAAATCTGCCAGTATGTTCTAATTACAGTAAAATATCAGAAGTATAGATACCATTATAGCTAGCCTGTTCACGCTAGATTATAACCATTTATTGGAAGGTACTTATTTACTTTAAAGTACAAAGCATTACTATATTCAGTTGTTAATTATGATGGTGGTTATAAAAGAAGTGCTAGTAAAGCTGCCATCAGAATTTGCTGACATAAAAAATGAAATATTGGTAATTAGGATGGAAGTTACTAATATAAATAAGAGTTTAGCACCAGTAGTTAGCTTTATTGAATTGCGCTAAAATGAAATTAAATCATTAAAAAAAATCCAATAAAGAATTAAAAGCTGCAATGAAAGAGCAACAAGAGGAAATTATGGGTTTTCAATGCTACACTATTAAGAAGAATATTTTACTATTTAGATTGAAGGAAGAAAATGAAGACAGTAAAGCCTCATTGGCTATTAAAATATCAGTTGTTTTCAAATGGGTAGACAAATAATTGCAGGTGAAGGTCATTGATAATTGTTATGGAATCAGAATAATAACTAATAAGAATAGGCCAATACTCATTAAGTTTAATAGTTACATTGTAAGAAGTGAGTAATACACTAAGTAATAATGGCTATCACTTAGTAATTGATTGAATGTTAAAAGACAAAAAACAGTTCAGTAACGCTGAACCTTACATTACTAGTCTTAAGAAAGAAGGGAGGTCCCAATATTTAGAAATAGAATTCTTCTTCTTGGAGGAAGACAGAACAGCCCAGAAGAAATCAAATTCACATTGAAAGAAAAATAAAACACAGATTAAAAGGCAAAGAAAAAGTGGAGTAAAGAAGAAAATGGAAGTGCTTCTTCCATACTACAAAAGTTTGCTTTCAAACAAAAAAATTCATTCACTCCCTTCAGCTGCTCAAGTGGACTGAGTCATAGTAAACAGTTTATTGTTGCAACATGAAATATATATTTAGGAATACACACACGCAGGCAAGCACGCATGCGCCCACGCACACACACACACACACACAAACACACACAGATTCTTAGTTAAACATTTCAGGCCTAAAAAGTAAAATGTTTGATTTGTACAATATTATACTAAAATATTATATTTTAATGTCCGCTTTGAAGGACCATTATAGTTATTATGTTCTGTGATGTGGCTATTGGTCAAAAGATAAAAAATTATTAATTACTGACACATTTTTGCCGACATTTGGAATTATATTTAATTAGTACTATAGGCAGCAAAATGTTAGTCATTTTGTTACTAATAGTTAATTATTTAAATCAAACAACTTCAATTCAATCACAATTTGAACAAATCAACAATTTGAAATCTAAAAAAAAAAAAAATACAACAAAACTGACTTCACAATCTTAATATATACATGTCACCTCTGGTGTCCTTGTTGTTTTTTTAGAAATAACTATTAATAACAAAGTGACCAACATCTTGCTGACTAGATAATGAATTAAATCTTAATCAAAATTTTGAGAAAAATGTATTAATCACATTATTTTGTTTACCTTTTGACCGATAGCGGTATCACAGAACATATGATGTTTTATTTTTATATTAAACTTTCATTGAAGCTTAACACGTAGAAGAATTGACTAAACATTTTTCTGAATTTTATGTTAAATGGATTCCTTTAGTAAGATTATCTAAGTTTATTAGGACGTTGTTGGGTGTTTTATGGCATAAAAAAATTATCATTAACCCATAAGTATGCTACTTTTATATTATTATAGTCCCCATCTATTTAAAATGTAGTAAATGGGAAAATGATTTCATATACTTTAATAATGTACTATATGAGTTTAATTTTATGGATTTCATTTATTGTTTGGACACTTAAATGAAAAAATTTCCAACAAACGATTGATTTGGCCCAAAACAATCTCAGGAACAGAATTATTGAATTATGATAGAAACTCCAAGGACAGAATTGAATAGCTATGGAGTAAAAATTTTTGATTATTAATCTCCTCTATGGAGTTTAATAATTTTAAATGAAAGAATGAAAGGCGATATACAGGATAATTATACATACGTAGGAGCTGAGAGAAATTCTGTTATTGATTATTTGACTATTTCCAGAAATATAATTCACTATGTAAATGATTTTATGATTTTTATGGGAATGTATGTTCATATTTGAGTTATAAATGCTAAACGATAGGCTGAGTCTGAAAAAACAACAACTTGAAACATATCTATACTATACTATACTCTCTCACTCTCTCTCTCTCTCTCTCTCTCTCTCTCTCTCTCTCTCTCTATATATATATATATAGACTGTATTGGTCCATTTAAATAAGTAGAAATGCCCTGCAATGCCAAGTAATAATTGTTTTCAAATTCTATTTTTTCTATATCTTTGTCACAATTTATTTTATCTTGATAGAATTCAATTTATTGATGTGGCATCAATTAGGGTGCTAGCCTCACTTCAAGTACTTTCAATCAACTTAATTTAAAAATGTATTTATGTTTATTCCTATTACTGTAAGTATTTTTTAGTTTACTTCCTTATTTTCAATATTAATTCTGATTAAAATATTTTTTCTCAATTGCCAATAATGTTTTTAATAACTGTTAGCCTCCCTATCAATCAATTTAGGGTCATTGAGGGAGGGGTTATTAACAGATAACCTGTTGAGCCCTAACTGTCCATAGGACAAGCTTTTATTTATCATTAAAAGCTTGCCCAAAGCGGGGTTATATCCTCTAGTAGATTACGAGATTTGGACAGATCCCATGAGATACCCTGGCACCCCTCCTATAATTTTTCCTTCCACTTAAAACATATTTTCCTTAATACAATTTGTTATTTAGAGTTAGTTTATTGCAATTATGATGTACCTTAAGCTATATTTCTTCCTTAATTTTTCTTTTTTTCATAGTTTTTCTCTGAATTGTAGNACTATATATATATATATAAAGAGGCAGATTTAATTGCTCAGGCATTAGTTGGGATTGGGAGATCAAATATCAAGTATAAATAAAAGTATATTTTTTGGAAGTGTGTATATGTAATTTAGAGCAATAAAACCCATTGCAGATTTTCTAATTGATAAAATAAGCAAGAAATTGTGTTCAGGTAGGCTACTGTGAATTTTTATTAAAGTAAAAATTTTTACACTAAAAAAAGGTAATAAGGTATAGGGGAGTTACAAATGTTTTTGTATATATGATATATCTGGTGGTTTTGTTATGTGATTTTTTTTTTTTTTTTCCTTGCTATAACATACTTTCATTTCCATGTAGTGTGCACATGAAGAAAAGAAATGCTAATTGCATACCAATCCAAAAAACATTATCAGTAGACATGAAAATGAAGTGAATCATATTTCACCCTCTTATTCTTCCAAAATTTCAAAATTCTTAAAACTAAACTGACTAAATAAAAGGAACACTAGATTAGTCTTTCAATTTATTTAAAAAAATGAAAGTTATTGCATTTTTCTAAAAAGCGATGTTATAGCGAATAAATAATATATTGATGGATAAATAAAAATAATATTGTGTTTATGTGAAATATGCATTTATACTTAAAATACTTAATAATAATTTTCATTATTTTTAAAAATAATGTTACATTTTTTGTTTTAGCACAACATTAAAATTATTAGTCATATGACATCATTTTAATGATATTTACAAAGAAACTTCCATTTCAGCAGTTCAATATTAAGTAAATTTAATTCACCTTGAAAAATAGCTCAAAAAATATTTTGTAGTAAAATTAGTTTTTGGGGAAAATAAAATCATTGTAAGTTGTGCTTACACGAATTTCAGATTTTAAATATTAATAACTTCAGTGCTTAGAAATTTGCCTAATGTACAAATTTGTAGGAGTATTTCATGATAGATTTTCATTAATTACTTTTGTCATTTTATCATATTTTAAATTATTATAAAAATTGTTTTATTATTTAGTGGCTTAATTTTGGAAGAGATAAGGAAATTTTCCAGGCATCATTTCAACAGAAATCATTCTGAGGATTTCTCTCAGGTAATTATTTGTTGATTTCCCTATTTTAACTTCCATATCATTTTTATTTTATTTTCCCACTATACAGCTAAAAGTAAGTGAAATTATAGCATTAGAAAAAAATTGAAATTTAAATATTCAACGGAATTATGCTCAATGACAGGGCAATGTAATTGTGTATAATATAGAGTTGTGTACCATAGGTGTTGTATGAGCATTTTGAATAGTATTTGTTCTATTTGAAATTTCACTCTTTGTGGTTCTGTTTATTGTGTGTGGTATTTTGTTTTGTTATTATTTTCATTAAATAGGCAATAAACCTGTTTCTTTATAAATAACCTTTTGAAGGTTGTATCTCTAAAACATAAGTGAGACATAGTTCCCATTATAATAATGCGAGATTTCTAACTTAGGCTAAAATAAAAATACATTTCTCTAAATTTAAAAAATTATTTTATGTTATCCTAGATCTGAGTATGGTTACTTATTAGTTTCTTTTCACTAATTAATTATCATAACTGCCTTGAAAAATAAAAATTATAACCTCTTTCTCCTCTAAAATTTGATTAATGTTGTTCAAGAGTGTTTTTCTTATAGTTGTACATTTGTAAAATAATTGTATTTTATTGTAAAAGTCATTTTTGATAAGAGGTATGGAAAGTACTTGCTTTGAATTTTTTTGTGTTACAAGGGTATTTATATGGTAGTTAACTATATGGAGGCATTTTGTATGCAAAATTGAGTACATTTTGTATTATTTGGTGTACGTTTCTCTTTTTGAGCTCCAGGCAGAGTATCTAAAACATATTTTAAATGAATTACTTCTATTTTTCTTATTAGTGCAATGAGCAATAAGTGATATTTTTTTTTTTTTAAGCAAAGAAACAGGGCAAAGTAATTTCATATAAAATATTTTTCATGTTTTGTAAAATTTCCTATCTAGAGTACAGAAACATTTTTCATACTATTAAATTGATCACCAAGGGATTAAGATATTGTTTTGTACAAGTATTGTTGTACATATCTTGGGGTGCTTAGTAAAAAGAATAACTTCAAATCTCTTTTAATTATTTTATATTTTCCTCCTTCATATAGCCATTTAGGATTATGGGGGAAGGGCCATTTATGGCTTATGGTGATTTAGAAGATTTTCTTTCAAGAAAGAGTACTGTATTTAGCATCTCAATTTTCTCTACAGAAATATAAACTTATATTAATGAAAACAAAATTAAATTTAGTGAGGAATAGGGCGCCAGGCTAGCTCAGGGGATCCGTACGGGTCTCGCAATCCTGACGCCGCGGGTTCAAATCCCGCCCAGGTCAATCTTTTATTTATAATATAGANTAAAAAGTATATTAATGAATACAAATTAAGTTAAATTTAATTAATAAATGAAAATTATATGTTTTATGTTATATACATTTTTTGTGAATGAAAATCCAAATTTCCCATAAAAATTTGAAGATCATGTTCTTTTAAAAATTGATATGTCACAAAATTGCTCTAACATTAATTTTTTAAATGATAATGTGGTAATCTACCACCATAACGAAATACTAATTTATACCAATATTTTCAAAAATGTTTTTTTCAGTGATGTATTTGTGTTTATTATAAGGTAGTCATTTACCCTTACAATCTAAAGATTTCAGAGCCTTAAAAAATCAGTTTCATTGCTTATAGTTTTTTTCCTAATTTTTAGATAGTTATTAAGAATTGTGTTATCATTAGTCCTAAAAATAATATCAACAAATTTAACTGAAATTTTATTTTTGTAATGATTAATGGTAGCAATTTTTTTTTTTTTTTTGTTATTGGATAAAGGCTTTTTAATGGCCGACAAAATCTAGACCAAGAAATCTAGGAAATACAAATTTTGACAGGTATGTCAGAAAATGAATATATTTCTGTAGCTTTTAGTATTGAATAATATATTTCATTAACTTGAGTTTCATCTTTTTACTCTTAATGATCTATTCTGTCTTTTTGAGTAATCTACTATTAAAATTCTGTATTTTATTTTTAAAAGTATGTAGAAATTTAAGTGAATATATAAAAATTGTTACTAATAGGGTGTATATAGAAATGACTGTTTTTCAACCAAATATTTGTATTATTGTATCTTTGATATAAAATACAATTAATACTTCATAAGTATCAATACTCCATTGTTATCTACTGTCATTAACCATCTACTAGCCTATTGCTTGACCCCTTGCTGATACCATTCCTTGTGATGGCTGACAAAGAACTCTTGCTTCGCAATTTCAACTTCCCCAAAATTATTATATTATTTCTCTAGAAGAAAATGGGCCATGGATTGAAATAACCCATAGTAGTAATCTTATAGTGGGAGGTCTGATTTATGTGGTGAGTGAGGTAGGAGTTCAAAACCTTGAAGTACTTTAAACTTTTCTTCGGCTCGACAGGGAGTGTGAGGACGAGCATTACCTTGTTGGAATAAAATTCCTCTTCAGTTGATCAAAGCAGGATAAAGTTTAGGTAACTTCAATCTTTCTAGTTGTTCATTGTAGGGTTCCATATTTAACCTTAGCATTCATCAGGAACAATTGGTAATTAATAACACCTTCAAAATTGTCATGTCTTTCCAGGTATACAAGATAGATTTCCCATGATAATCTCCGCTAGACATTCTCTATTAGCTGTTAAAATGTCATTGCGCATTGCATAGTCCAAATGGTATCACTGTGTCAATTGAGAGCCCTATGCCAATTGAAAATGCTGTCTTATTTCTGCCTTCTTGGGCCAAGCCCTCCTGCCAATACCCACTTCTGAGGTCTAAAATCGAAAACAACCGGCAACCTTCTAGTTGTCCAATGTCATCAATCTTGGGGAAGGGATAACTCCATTTTAGTTAATGTTGCTTAAAAGGCTATTAGTGAACACAGAAAATAAACACTTCTACAAATACGATACCTCTAATTTATTAACAAATACAAATGTTTACCATTAGTTAACAATCTATCACTTCTGTTCTTAAATCTATTATGAAATAATTACTTAAATTAATTACTGATATTTTAAAATGACAAACAGTAAGTCAATATTACAGAAGCACTAAGAATTATCATAACAATCTATATATTACTGAACTGTTACAATTTGTTTATCACTTAGCAGAAACTCGACTGACTGAGCAACTACCCTCGAGGCATGGGCGAGCTGCTTTTATAGTGCCCCAGGGAAGATCTAGAAAGTGCTTTATACCTGCAAAGGTCCAGGCTGGCCCTGACTGGTACAGGGCCTTCTCTCTGTCAGGTCTTCTTTGACCCTCTTTTGGGTATTTGTAACAAAATCTCAGCTTAGGCCAAATATTAAAATGGGATTTGATTGAATGCAACTATTAGATCAGCCCAGTCTAATATCTTCTCTCTCTATACTTTGCCATTGCATTATATGCAGTATAAACCTAAGTTAAGTAATTTTAAGTTGTTTTTCTCTTTCATTATTTACCATTTTCCTTCAGCTTTTTTCAATAAATTGAAATTAATTTAAGTATATATAGTACTAAATCACTCATATTATGTTTTTCTGTTTACTTTCCTGGCCAAGAAGGAGGGGTTTCATTACAAGTGCATTGCTGTTCTTATTGCAGAGTTGTTTATAAAAACAGTCTACTCCTTCAGCATCATTTCTTGACCAAATTACATTATAACAAGTATAAGGCCCTTCTAAATGTAATTTGCAGACTTAATTTAATTTTGTTCTCAAATTTATATCTAGAGATATTCTACAGAAATTATTCAACTATTGTAATCATCTGAATATACTTTTATTTTCACTTTTTCATATTTTGTTCAATGGTACTTGGCTATAATCTGAAAATATAAGAAATATAATGTAATGGGTATGATCATACAAATTTCATAATACTAAAGGATTTAAAAGTACTATCTAACATGAATAGATGATAAAAATTATACATCCAATTTCATTAGAAAGAACAACTTATTACAGCTTCTAGGCCATAAAGTTGAAATTTCATATTTCATGTAAACCCTTATTCCTGATTGTTCTTTTCCACTGTAAGTTCATTAATGTTTCTTTTAACAATAAAGAAATTTGTGTAAAGTTTCATTACACTGAACTAAATATTACACTTGCTATGTTGAAAAAACATGTTTTTCTTGCACTAGATATTGTAGGTATATCTCATTGGCCTTATATTTTGTATTTAGCACTATATGTCATATTTAGTATTAACTGGCACTCTTCCACTTACAAAAACACTCAGACACATATATATGTATATGATATGTGAGTTATGGCTGGTTTTAAGATCAAATTAATTGGGTTTTACTAATTTTTAGTGTAAGTGAACAGAATAAAAATCTAACTGTCCTAGCCAGGACTCGAACCTGGATCTCCTGCTATCCGGGCCGGTGCATTTACCAATTATGCTACCGGAACCAGTCTGATAAGTTATTAAATTCCCCACACTAGTGTCGAAAGTCCAACCTACGAGGCCGACGAATATATCGTCTTATGCTCGGAGGAGCTGACATTGTCAAGCTGTTTAAATGACTCGTTATTTACTTTCTTTTTTTTTTAAATTTTATTATTATTATTTTTTTGTGGTATTTAATCCCAGATAAATTTTACTAATTTTTAGTGCAACGGAACAAAATATAAAATTAACTGTCCCTGCTAGGACTCGAACCTGGATCTCCTACTATCCGGGCCGGTGCATTTACCAAAAAAAAAAAAAAAAGTAAATAACGAGAGTCATTTAAACAGCACCTTTGTCAGCTCCTCCGAGCATAAAACAATATATTCGTCGGCCTTGGAGGTTGGACTTTCGACACTAGTGCTGGGAATTTAATAACTTATCAGACTAGTCCCGGTAGCATAATTGGTAAATGTACCGGCCCGGCTAGCAGGAGATCCAGGTTCGAGTGTCCTGGCTGGGACAGTTAGATTTTTTATTATTTTCCCTTGCACTAAAAATTATGTGGGATTAAGTATCACAAAAAATATTTATTTAATTAATTAATTATTGGTTTTTGTTCAAATAATTTAGTCTAGGTAATTTTTTCCAAGAATAATTTCTCTTCATCAGAGCTATATATATTGAAATAACCCATAG
>KZ806913.1:707533-737500 GCA_000696205.2 Oncopeltus fasciatus | reverse complement strand
TATATATATTTATGCTGGGAAAAATCTTTCATCGAGTAATTTGTTAGATTGTTAAATTTGTTTCTGTGAATATTGATATCCAAAGATGGTTCTTCGTATAAGCTCAACATTTATTTTCCAAGAAAGGTTCTTTGTGTTTTATCGTTACCTTTTTCATAAACATTTTGAAAATAAGACTTGTTTTATCTTGTTCATTAAACATTAACATTAAAATAACTTTGACAATAATATGTTTTTTTATTTTCAGGACACTGAAGTGTTGCAGATGTTTAAGAAGTGTTAATAGAAAACATAATTTTAAAACTTACACAAGTTGTAAATACATTTTAAGCAAGTTTTTTCTTAATCAATTCTAAAACATTCTCATCCATTATTATTTAGTTGAAAAACATATTAAATAATTATTAGTTATATAGTATATTTTATTACATGAAATCAAATTACTTTTTATAGCATTTATAGTAAATTGGATGGAATATATATTTGAGATGAAGTAAGTTCTGGGAACTTGAACCCTAAGTGTATGAATGTCTGAAAAAGAAATACATTTTTGTTTTTAAAATTGATCCCTAACTAATACTTAAAAAATATATTAGATTAGTTCTCAAGTGAATACACAATTACTAATATATTGTCATAAAAAAGCTTTGTTTGGGTCTCTACCAGGTATGCAAGTTTAAAATGTCGTTTATTTCTTAAAATATATACACTGTAATTTAAAAAAAAGTATAGTGTAAGTGGGCTAGTATATGAGCAGAGACAGGCTGTGAGCTCAAGCTTACAGGAGACTGATTAAAGATGAGAGCCAGAGGCCTTGCTAGGGGGCTCTACCAGGTATGCAAGTTTAAAATGTCGTTTATTTCTTAAAATATATACATAGTAATTTAAAAAAAAGTATAATATATTTTATTCAAAGTACTGGCCCTCGCTTTCTACACATTTTGTCCATCTCTCGGGCAATATATGGATACCATTCCAAAAGAATGCTTCATCTTTATTTGAAATCCATTCATCGAGCCATTTTCGTACGTTTTCGAAATTGTTGAAGTGTTGCTCCGCCAATGAGTGTCCCATCGATGAGAAGAGGTGATAATCAGAAGGCGCCAGGTCAGGTGAATACGGCGGGTGGGGTAGGAGTTCCCAACCAAGCGAAGAAATCGTTTCCTTAGTCAATCTGGCTGAATGTGCAGGAGCGTTATCATGCTGAAGAATGACTTTGGCGTGCCTGTGAGCCCATTCTGGGCGTTTTTCGATCAATGCGTGACTCAAATTGATCATTTGTTGTCGGTAGCGCTCGGTATTGACTGTTTCGCCGGGCTTGAGAAGCTCGTAGTCGATTTGGTCGATTTTCTCGTTTTTGATCAGTAACATCAAAATCACCACGTTTGAAACGTTGAAACCAACGTTCACATGTCTTGACGGTTGGAGCAAGATCGCCATAAGTCTCAACAAAAATTCGATGACATTCAGATGCCTTTTTCTTTTGATTAAATAAGAAAATCATGACATGCCGCAAATGCTCTTTATTTGGCTTAAAATTAGACATTTTTAACACCAAAGAAAGGTATGATACGTCCACGTAAACGACTTAAAAACAACTGACTTTTGTAAACAAATGACTAACAAACAAAATAGCGTTTAGAGATAAGCAAATCCTTCAATAGGCTAAGAGCGCATTCTATTGGAATTAAAACGACATTTTAAACTTGCATACCTGGTAGGTACAAACTCATTCACCTGTCTAGAGTTCATCTTTGTTAAATGACTGTAAGTTTGAAAAGTAACATTAGTTTTAATTTAATTATGTTTTTACTTTACAAAAAGTAATAAATTTAAAAAAAACTTTTAATTTAAAACATTTTTAATTGTCACAATAGTATGCAGCAGTTATACAGAGTATAGCCATACACCTGAGAGCTATATAATTAATACGATCCTGGTAAATTGGTACTTTCTGTCTAATTTTCAGATAAAATTCCAAGACATAATGTTATAAAAACTAGTATAATGAATGTACATGCAAAGTGATAAGATTATATAGGGAGATTTTTAGTTAGAACATTTAAGCCCAAAAAAAAGAGACCAAGTTTAAAACTGAGTATTGAATTTCTGAATGAAATTAATCTTAAAAATTTGTATTTTTATTTGATTAAAATATTTTTAGAAGTTATTCAACAGATCTTATTTATCAAGCTTAAGCTATTCCCGAAATATCTTTGCTTTGGAGAAACAGAAATTTTTGTTCACCTGTATCGCTCCTCATTATTTGAAAAGGCATCCATACCCTTTAGTTATATCTTACACACACACGCACGCATTCACAATTCACTCACTAACTGGGGCTAATAATAGGCCAATGGACTGGCAATGCTGAATAATATATAAAACAAGAATCATGAAGAGGAGGAATAGTTTTCAAGATGACTCTTCCCACCATCTAAGATTAAAGTTATGTATAAATTTTGTTACAAAATACAGAGGTTAGGGTATTAAAAAAAAGTATTTCTTTAAATAAATAGCAAGTTCATACTGCATACAATTATATTTATAAACCTACATACAAACAAATTTTGTATTTTAAGGATGTAAAAGATAAAATATGTGCAAGACAAAAACAACACATTATCTCATAATCGCTTTTAAATATAAATCTGCTTTTTTTACATTTTTTGTTTCTTAAGTTTTTAAGGATTTTCAGTCAACACTTGCATAAAACTAAACCCATAAATCCAACAAGAATTTAGTTTCCATATTCATTGACCTGTCATAGAAGTCTGCTTGTACCTTAAACTATGATAATTCCCTCTTAAAAGAATAAGAGTAAACTTAACTTGTTCATTGGATAAAAAGAATAAGTATAGATCTCATTAAGGGAAATTTATTAAGCAAAGAGTTTAACCATTTTAGTAGGAAGAAGAAAAACCACCCATAAACATCATATCCTTGGGAAAGGGTAGAAACAAACTGAAAAAAAAAAAAAAGTTATAAAAAATTATGTCTATTGAGTGAAAAGTTTGAAGACACTGATATCTCATTTAGACAGAAATATGTTCAGAATCAACATAAAATAATAATCATTAATTTTTTTCAATAATGCTCGTATAAATAAGTTTGCAAATTTAGCTTTAAATTACCTGATGTTGAAACAAATACAAATGCTTAGTGATATCACAATGTTTTCTTAACATTTACAGTAAACTAAAAACATAATTTTGATCTCAAGAATCTTTCTTGAATGTAAGGATAAGATATGATGTACACTCAGAATGAGCCCAATCTCTGCGCATTGTTGGATCAAACACCAAATCTGAAAATAAAAATTTAACTAATAATAACCATTAAAAAAATGTATTTTTTTAAATTTCTTAAGTCAATAATAGTACAGGTAAGCTTATTATGAATAATTTCAAATGTAACACTTAAACTGACATACCATAAACTTAATTATTTATCAAACTATTATTGAGCAGTAGAAACAAATACATTATTTGGTCTCATAAGCAAGAAGGAAGAAGCTCCATGAACTCATCCTTGTCAATCTATCAAGTTTAGTCAATTCTATTTAATATCTTTGTAAGAATTTTTGAAGAAATATGTAAATAAATAAATTATAAAAAAAAAATCATGTTGCAGATTATGTTCTACACAATGTAAAAGGTAACTCTTTAATTATATATATATATATTTTTTTCTACAAAAATAAAAAATAATTGGTGAAATGCGAGGAAAGGAAGTTTTAGAATTAGAACATAATTTATGTATCTTTATTGTTTTTATTGTAGCAAAAATGTTTATAATATATAATTGGTGTGAAGTCCTGTTATGTAAAGTTTATGTTTAGACAAATTTCACAAAAAACACTAATTAAGGGAGAAATTTATGAATATAGCTAAAATCACCCTGGCCAGTCTTGAGCACATTTTAATGGACGTACTTTTTACAAGAATTTGTGCGTGNTATATATAAATCAATTTAACTAAATATTTGTATTATTATATCTGTTATAAAATACAGTTAATACTCAAAGTGTAGTTCATTGTTATCTACTGTCAATAGCTATCTGCAATCCAATTTTTCTTAAAGAAAATGGACCATGGATAAAAATAAGTAGTAATCCGATGGTGGGAGACTGGACTATATGGTGGATGAGGCAGGAGTTCGAACCCATGAAGTTTCTTAAACTTTTCTTTGGCTCGACGATAAGCTATGAAACAAATATCTAAGCTGAGGCTTTTTTTGAGAGAGAGAGAAGTTGAATGTTATTAGACTGGGCTTTAGAGAATAATAGAAAAGGTAATATTAAGTACTGGAAAGTATTAAATAGGATTAAAACATTACAGTCATTTGGAATCTTGAAATGATAAAATGATTAATTTTATTTTAATACACTCTTGTCTTATTTTGTCATGTACTCTAACTTATATATATCTTTTATAAAACATAGGATATCTGCTTAGATTACTCAACTCCTTTATGAAGGACTAATTTTTTTTAAATTTCTTTATTTGAGTTTCTGTAATTTTTATTTTATTTTAAAGAAATTATTTTAAGTTAAATAATGATTTTAGTTGTAGTATTTAATCCCAAGTTAAATTTTATACAAGAAGTGCAAGGGAGCCAGAAAAAAAAAATCTTACTACCTTAGCCGGGACTCGAACCTGGGTCTCCATATTCCGGCCACGGGTTCAAGTCCCGGCTGAGGTAGTAAATTTTTTCACTTGATTAAACTTTGGATTGCCTAAAATTAACATTTGATCAGAATTATTTTCCAAGGAGGAAATTTCTATTAATAGATAAGAAACAGTATTTGCAATATATTTAACTTAAAAAAGGCTTTTCCTGAGTTACAAATGAAATTTACTATAGTTCCCTAGAAAGTGTCTTTTCAGTATTCACAATGCAATTAAAGGGAATAATGAAACTTTTGTTGAGGAATATTGTTATAGCGTTTAGAGATAAGCAAATCCTTCAATAGGNACCCAGGAGCAAATATACCTTTTCTTCCAAACGCCAGTGCACAACGTTGGGGGGGGGGGGGGGGGGGGGGGGGGGTTTATGTTAAGGATTTATTTATTCTCAACTCACACTAGAGAAAGCACACCATTCTGACTGCCTGATTTTTTCTCATTAAATGAAGAATGGTTCCTAATTAGGGCCAGGAATTTCCTGAGAGCACACAAGGAATCCTCAGGTCATTACAAACAGAAAAAATGAAAGAAAAACCAACTGTGCACATTGAACCTTGGACTCATGAGTCCAATACCTTAACCATCAGACCATCTTATGCTCTATGTTTGGAAGCTCTACTCAAGAGTAGATTTAGAGAATGTCTACAATCATTTAAATGATTATTTATTTTTGTGCATGTACTTCTACATGATTACTTAGGCAGCTAAAGAATCTTAATTTATTCAAATATTGTGAGTATTCAAGCACAAATCAATTTTTCCATTAAATTCATTACTTCAACGATATTAATAAGGAACTGATTTTTCAATTCATTTTATTATCTTATAGTCAAAAACAAAACTAAATAGCAAATGCTAATATATTACTAAGTTAATATTTCTAAAATTAATTCAAGGAAATCTCCATTCTTGATCATTTTTCTTTAAATAACTATATATATATATTTTTTTTTTTAACTATAACTTTGAACACTTACATTACAGTGTATCCAAAACCTGAGGGCCTCTTAGAGCTGTCCTCTATTACTTTAACAGAAACTATACCCACAATACTAGACAACCAATGTTCTCAGATCTGGAATATTTTAAGCATTTTATAGTTTCTGTTAAAGTGTTTTAGGACAGCTCTGAGAGAAAAAAAAAATTTTAAGAAAAAAACAGATGGAATACTTACTGGGATCATTCAATACAGTCATATATTCACCATAGCTCCAAAGGCCATATAATGGGACATTAGGAAAATATGTCTTAAAAACTTCAATTTCTGTATCTTTCACTATTTCCAATAAATTAATACAGGAAAATATGAACGCTATTCGATAGCCACCAGCAGGAAGGGGTCCAATATCTGTAGAAAGCTGTTGACAGATCAAATGTAAAATATAATAATCACAGCAAAAAAGTATCTGATTAGAATATTTAAGTATATATTGTCTTTAGAATTGCATGTTTTTATATGATTTTCTAAATAATAGACATTATTTTATCAATTTTGTACAAAGTTCATTAGATTTATGTTTAAATATAGCCAAAAGTGGATATTTTAAAAAGGAAATAATTTCTATCTATGTAGAAATAGCTAATAAATAGTTAATTGTTAGCTAAATTAAGCTTTATATTTTAGGTAAAATTATCTATGATAAGTGGGCAAATTTGTAATGGCTCAATTTTTCAAATAAGGATAAAATTTTGGAATATTAGGTTTCCTACAAATCTCTTCAGTGCTATTTCTTGTTGTGAGTTGGTGAGACTAAATTTGTAAACTAAAAAAAAAAAAAAAAAATGTGGAACTTCATTTTAAAGTTATTAAATGCTAATAGAGATAAAGATAATAACTTTTTACTTTCTGCAATACACTAAGATGTATATAATTTTTTATACCATTGTGATGATTCACTCCATTACTAAGATTGTAATCATGTGTTTGCGTTGTTAGGGATCTAACAAATCATGTGTTCTTATTTTATGATTCATTCTCAGTGTAATTCTCGTTGAATAAATTGTAATAATACCAGAAATTATCTTCCAAGATAAGGCTTTATTCAACGAGAATTACACTGAGAATAAATCATAAAATAAGAACACATGATTTGTAAGATCCCTAGCAACGCTAACACATGATTACAATCTTAGTAATGGAGTGTAATCCATTACTAAGATTTTAATCATGTGTTTGCGTTGTTAGGGATCATACAAATCATGTGTTCTTATTTTATGATTTATTCTCAGTGTAATTCTCGCCGAATAAAGCCTTATCTTGGAAGGTATTTTCTCGTATTATTACAATTTATTCGACGAGAATAGACAAATTCCTGAAGCCTGATCGCCTAGACGTGGACCCATCTTCCCATGACGCGGATCGACTCTGGAATCACTGGTATGAGACTTTCAATAATTTTCTAGCCGCTGATGATTCACTGAACGATGTGAAGAAGCGTAGATTTTTGGTCAACTTCGTTTCCCCTACCGTTTTCCCTTACTTCAGCGAGTGTGCCACTTTTGCTACTGCTATTGAGACGTTAAAAAATCTGTACGTGAAACCTAAGAACGTAGTGTATGCTAGGCACTCTCTTAACTTACTAAGTAAAGACTGTTAGTTTGTAGCTGTTACCGCTGAGGAGAACTGCAAGCCTATTGCTATCAAGTCCAGACAGCATACTTACTCGGTTGATGACCTCAAATTCATCCAAACTGAAACTGACCGAATGCTGCAAGCAGGGATAATCGAACCCAGCCAATCGCCCTGGAGAGCTCAAGCTCTTGTTACCTCCAGTTCTAATAAAAAAAGAAAGAATGGTTATAGACTATTCGCAGGCTATTAACCGCTTCACGCTTCTAGATGCATACCCGCTTCCGCGCATTGAAACCATTGTTCAAAATGTCTTACAATATTCCTTGTTTAGCAGCATAGACCTGCGGAGTGCGTACCACCAGATACCCATTAAGCCAGAAGATAAACCCTTAACAGCATTCCAGGCGAATAATCAATTATACCAATTCACGAGAATACCTTTCGGGGTATTCTAATAGAAGACACTAATGGTGTCACTGCCTTCCAGCGGGTAATGGACGACTTGATCCGGAATGAGAATCTTGTTGGCACTTACGCGTACCTGGATGACATGACTATATGCGGCAGGAATATAGAAGAGTATGACCAAAACATATCACGTTTCCTCAAAGTTGTTAACAAATATAACCTGGCATTAAACGATGAAAAATGCCACTTCCGCTCCCCCTCCATCAAAATTCTTGGTTGCAAAATTTCAAATAAGTCAATCAAACCTGATCCTGATCGAATCAAACCTTTACTAGACCTTCCTATTCCTGAGGACGGCACGTCACTCCAGCGAGTACTTGGCTTCTTTTCTCATTACTCCAAATGGGTCCAAAATTATTCATCAAAAATTAGACCATTGGTTCAATCTAAAACTTTTCCCACGAACCCTGCCGCTGTTTCTGCTTTCGAACAACTCAAACAAAACAGCTCAATCAATGGTCTCTGCTGTTAACGACAAGCTACCTTTTTCTGTCGAGACTGATGCTTTGGAGTTTGCCATTTCTGCTACACTAACACAACAAGGACGCCCTGTGGCTTTCTGTGTGGTAATCATGTGTTTGCGTTGTTAGGGATCTTACAAATCATGTGCTCTTATTTTATGATTTATTCTCAGTGTAATTCTCGTCGAATAAAGCCTTATCTTGGAAGGTATTTTCTCGTATTATTACAACCATGTAATACGATGTAAATTACATCTATATATTACCATATTTTAATTGTAATTTACTATACAAGCTTTCTAAAAAACTTAAAATAGATTAAATTGGAACAATAAATATAATATTTACTATAATTGACCTGTTGAGGACCAACACCAACCTGAGTCCATTTTCTGGTAAGCAATGGAATAACCAACAATGGTCAGCTCAACTGGACACTAAGGTGTGAAAGGTGAGAAGCAAAGTAGCTGCAAGTACCATAAGAAGAAAATGTCTCTTTGTGGATGTAGAAGACTGGTACCTAGTACCTAACAACTCAAGTACACTTAGAAGATAGCTCCTCCAGCTGAACAGTGGGCTCCATCTATATCTGCCACAAAAACATAAGCAACTCAAATAACCTGACAATCCTAAAAACTTCAACATGGAATTCTGGAACAACTTATCCTTAAATCAACCTGACATAGACCGCATGAGCAATTCGAGGATTTAGGAAGAAGAGAGCCCTTACAATTTTGTTGAAGACCAATTCAAAAAATTGATGATTGAAAAACATAGCATCACCATGTGCCAAAAAAAAAACAAAAAAACTCTTGAGCTGGTGATGATCTACCTCAGAGAACAATTGACACATGCCTACAATTAAAAGATTAAACCCGAAGCTTCAATGCCAAATTCAGAAAGAAAAACAATTATCATTATATAAATACTAATAATGTATACTGTGCTTCAGTGCAACTTTCCCCCATATAAAGAAATAATAATGGAAAAAAATTACTTCATATCATAACAAAATAATAACAAGGGAACCTGGACTTAACAATAAACTGATAAACAGAATTGACACTATCCTAATGAGGAGTAGTTATATATCTAAAATGAATAAAGGGGCATATTCCTAGCCTGCTGGATATGCCGACCAACTAGGAGCTCCGAACTGTCCTTGATGGCTCATCTGACAGCAGGCCACACCTAGCACCTGGATTGTCTTCCTTTTCTATTCTCTTCTAACAAGACTTCTCCCACACATGTGCTCGAGGATTCTCTATACAAAAATCAAGAGTTCCTGTTTGCAAGCCCTGAAGATAATTCACGCCTCAGTCATAAACATCAGGTCTAAATAACAATCTTGTGGAACTAAATAGTTAAAGATTAAATTTAAATATTTTCTTAATATGCTTATATAATTTTTTAAAAATTACAGAATATGAATATAAGAAAATTACATGTTAAACAAATTATATAACATACTTCTTCATAACATAATAAAGATAATTTAAAATTTTGATCTACCCCTTAACCCCCTTTTCCTCATTGACCTATTTCAGTCATTAACAAACTTATGCAATGTTTTCTCTTTTTAAAGGTTTAATATTGTTTTTTTTTTTTTTGTTTTTTTAGTTATAGTATATATAGCAAATATCAAACAAAATTTGACTATGATCCAAACTGTGAAGAATAAGTTCTGCCACTTCTTCACCAGCTCATTCACACTGCCCTTGATGAGGTCCCCTGTTGGTTTACCAGTTCTGTGAGCCTTGTATTTCAAATGGTTTATTGCATTTTCAGGTTATAGTTAAGCAAAACAGTCATGGAAATGTGAACTTAGGGACAAGACTCTCTGGTCTCATGACAGGCAGCCCTGAAAATGGCTTACAATGTAAGCCGAAACATTGGCAGATAATTTTTTTTTTTAAATCAAAATGTGTAATATCCAATGAAAATGAAGAACTTTTACACATTTTCACCAGCTGCAGAAAAACTTGAGAAAAATTATTGCAAAGGATTTCTGAAAAAGCAATAAGCTCTAATAAGGAGGACCCAAAGAAAATTATTAACTTTTTACATTGTGCTGAGCTTAATCTTTAACTGTTTATTTTATTTTTATTATTATGTCTTTGGAAATTACTCTTTTTTTTTCTGTGAGTGTAAGAGCTACGTTTATAAATAATTTGATAAATGCAAAATTGTATTCTAATGATAGTTTTATAATTTGGTCATAGGTGTACACCTTCATCCAAATAAATATGAATTTAAAAAAATTCCAGGAATCTTATTTTTCAATGATTTGATGTGTGCCTCTTACTGATTAATTTCCTCTAAGAGCCTTGCAGGTCAGATTTTTAAGGTCACTCATTGAAATCATTGTGTCCTCTGCCACTTGTGTAATTTTTATGACAATGAAAACTAAAAACACTGTTAATTATAAATAATAAATTGAAGTTAATTATTATAAGTAAAATATTTTGTTTATTTTAGAAATAACTCAATAAGTCAATTAAGCTAAACATTTTAGGCAATCAGGCATATTTCATATAAATATAAAANAATAATATAAATTTATATTTATATTAACTTTTTCCTTATGTTAAATTTATTATGCATTAAATTATATTTGTTATGGAGATTCCAAATAATTATTAAAACTTTAATTATTTCAAAGAAAACTTTCTTATTTTTATATTTTGTTAGTCATTGTTCATGTATTTAAGCTTTTTTTACTAATTAAGGTTACTTTAGGGTAGGAAAAGTAATTCTAAATGTCATTAAATATGTAATAAATGTTAGGTAAGACATATTTATATATAATTTTTCTTTGTGGTTCTACTCTTCAACTAATCAGTCTTCGACCACTTATTAAAGAATTAAGAAATTTAAAAATTCAACTGATTTAATCCATTAATCTTTAAAATATTTTTAATAAACAAAAAAAAAGTATAAATCACAAATGTTGACTGATTGGCTAAAAACCTATTTTTATTTGTTTCTTTGTGGGTCGTAATGGGTAAAAAACCAAATCCAGCACTAAAACAAGGATGATTTTTTTTTCCTTTGTAAGTTCTTTGCTTCAGTGGAATATTATAATCATTATCTTCAGCTGATTTAAAGTTATTTGATTCAGCTTTTAAGCATAACACAAATGATTTGTTGAATTTCAAGAAGCTAGTCACTGAAGAGACTTTTATCTGTAGATAAAATTAAAACAAGGTAACTTGAAACCTTAAAATAGTCACTAACCTTTGTCATAAAATGGTCAATACTAATGTTCAGTTCATGAAGAGCAACATGAGGGATTATATTTTCTCCATGAAATGTAAGACATAAAACAGAAGAATCTATTATCTCAAATTTCTTGAAAGGGCTTTGCCTTAAAACAGGGGCATAATCAGCCACACCCCCAGCAATAATCATAGGGCTGCACCTAGAAATTTAAAAATGTTTTTAATACTTATCATATTTAACATTACTTTGAATGTATAATGCTTTACTTTAATTATCAGCATTTTCAAAGTATTCTATTAGCATGGAGTTTTATTTAATTTTTTTGTTGAAAAAATAGCTACCTTTTATATTAAATTATAAACTGGATAACTATTCTTTGTTAAAAATGGGAATGGGAAAGTGGAAAACTAAATATCATTAACTGACTCTTTTTGAATAAACCTTTTATCCCAATTTTATTTTAACAAATAGACTATTCAAATATAAAAGTATATGTGAATACTGACTGCAATCAGACCCTATGTGCGTCACTTGATTACAAAAAGCAAATTCTGAAGCATTAATTAGTTGATAAGTTAAAAGAATTTATTCTAGATTACAAGAATAGAAATAACAATAGTAAATTACAAAACTTAGAAATTAAAAAAAAAATTATAATGAACAATACCTAAACTTTTAACAAAATTTATGTAACATTTAAATATAAATAAACATATTGAACTTTTAGAAGATTAAAAGAGTCATTCTGTATTTGATACAATTTGCATCTTTCAAAATTAAAACACCCAAATGTAAGCATTTAAAGAAGTGGGGGAAAAGTAGGTTTGATAAATTGCATAAATTTCACCATCCACTATCCTCAATCCTTTTTCTTCAATAATAATTGCATTAGTTAAAGGGAATCTAATAGGTTTTAAACAACTTTTAGTCAAACATATGAATTGTATTTATTATTATTATAATATATATTAAAACACACACACACACACATATATATATTTTTTTTTTCGGACCACGATTTTAGCTTTTATAAGGATCAAGTTACATTTTATTTTTACTGACACATCATTTTCATAAAACTAGTATAGAAAACTTACTGAATTATACTAAGGATTCATTTTCTAGGTTTATGGGCTCTGAAGATGGAGTGATCGAAAGTTCTGAATTGGTATAAATATATTATGTATGCAAATAATTTTTATAATTAGAGGAAATTATATCTTTAACCTATTCTTCATTGATTACGTCACTCATATATATATATAAATATATATAACACTTTCAACCAGATAAAATGGAGATTAAATNTGTGGTACTATCAAATATTATTATAATGATTTTTTTTAAAATTAAGCTACTGTGATATTTATTACAATATTTTAGCAGAAGCTATTTCAAAAACTATAAATTACCCAGAATATTTTTAATTTAAATACAAGGATTCATTAATACATTTAATTTGTAACAATTTGAATTTTAACAATTATTAGAACACATAAATAGAGATCTAATGCTTCTTTTATAATTAATCATGCACAGTATAAAAAACTATAACATACTACATTTTCTTTGAAACCATAAATGGGAATACATTTTTTTTAATAATTTAAACTTATCAAACATGATTACAATAAATATGTGTGTTTGTGACTAAGTGAAGATATTTATGAGATAATAGTTTAAAATATAATGTTTCCATAGAAATATACATTGTCATATTAGACTATAACTCACTTGCTAAAGGATGAAAATATATAATCGACTAGAACATCTGCATCATTTCCTCCAGCTATTATCAATAAGCATTTGGGATCAGCCTGCATTTAAAGAAAATCAATTTAATTAAATTTGTTTTATAAGCTTAAGAGCATAATAATTGTTGGTCAGCTATGAATTGTGGGATATGGGACAACAGACAATCTCAATAAATTATATAAAGTAAATTGATATTATTTATAGTGCCTAATATAAATGAAGAACATAAAATTCTATTATGAGGGACTAACATACCATGGCAACTGATAGGAAATCTTCATAATTTTTTTCAAGCACATCAGTAGAAATACAAAAGCTATTTATAGTAACACCAGGCATATCACAAAGAGTTATAAATGCTTGTTGAGTTTTATCTAAAATTAAATAATTTATTTATTAGAATAAAAATACTCAATAAAAAATAACTCATTTATTTTTTATAGTTCCTTCAGATTCCTTTTTTTTCCCCCAATCTTTGAAATTATTAAATTATTTCCTTTTAAATTATTAATTTTTTTTTAAATCCAAGGATCAAGATGAAAGGTAATTAATAGATATCTGCATGATAAGAGATAGAACCAATTTTAATCTCACTACAAAATAATAGACCTATTAAGACAGTCACTGGAGATTAAAATTCAGAGTAATTTAGATGGTTAGGTAAAAATACATATTTGACATCAAATTAATTATTTTTGAAATTTCTTCTAATTAAAAGACAATCCTCAAGGCCAGTAAATTTTAGATTAACTCTGGAATTACTTAAGCAACCCTACTAAGGGATTCCAGCCAGACCAGAATGTATCCCCACTCTTAACTTGCAGTGTAATTGGAGAGTGAATATATTCAGTGGTTAGTTCTCATAGTCCATCAATGCTCTAAAAGAATAAAGTAAACAAGTTTTACTATTAACTAATTATTGTTACAAAATGTTTTATTCAGTTTATTAAAATTTTTTCTCAATACGACAGGTTATTACCACTATGGGGCACCAGACCAGAAACATTTATTCACCACATTTAATGATGTTAGTTTTATGCAGTGCTAAGGTACATAAAAAATTATTGTTTTATCAAATTCAAGATTTCAAAGGACTGTAAATGTTTTAATCTTTTAATACTTACCAATAGTTAATAATCCCATTAAAGCATTCTCTAAGCTTGTTAAATCCCATTTAACTTATTCAAAAAAGCCTCAGTTTAGTTATTTGTTCAAGGAAGAAAAAAGAGAGTGCCCTATAAAATTCTCATAATTTTTAGGCAGAAATTGAACTTGAAAAAAAAAAAAAAAAATTGGAGCCGCCATATTAATAGTTTTTATATCTTTAGCGCTTCATTGGTTCTGCAATATATCGCATTATACAGGACAAATATANTAACAAGTTTGTAGAATGCTCTAAATGAATTATTAACTATTGGTTGTTTTGAATATATTAAAACATATAAAGCTCACTAAAATCTTAAATTTGATAATATTTAAAAAAAATTTTTTTTTTTACACCTTATCACTGTAGAAAAGTAATATCTTTAAATGGGGTGAATAAACGTTTCTGGTCTGGTGCTTGATAGTGATAATAACCTGCCATATTGAGAAAAAATGTTAATAAACTGAATAAAACATTTTGTAACAATAATTGGTCAATCATAAAACTTGTTCACTTTATTCTTTTAGAGCATTGAAACTTGACACAGATGTCTTTATTAATGAAATGAATACTTTAAAAGCTATACAATGGAACAATTGAAAGTATATTTTTCAACAATCATTGAAAGTATATTTTTGTTCTTTTGGCAGAGGGTTTGAATAATCAAAAATTCTCCAACTGTATAGACAATTCTGGATCACCAATCAATTAAATTATGGAAAAAAAAGGGGCAAAATAAATCTTGAATAAAAATTATAATTCAAGAGCTTAAGAGATTAAAATTGGTGAAAAAAGATCAAGAAACAAATAATTAATTACTTTAACAAAATAGTTGAACAATCATTTATTCATTTATAAATAAATAAATATACATATGTAACCATATAATTTTTTATCATTCATTATTATTTATGTTTATTATTTGTATTTACCAGAAGAAATTTATTACAAACTAATTACTAGAAGTGAGAAAACGGTCTATTATCTTTAATAAAAACATGATTGTTCAACTATTATTTTATTTTTTTATAAGATATACTTATTATACTGATAAATACAAAATTAATAAGTAATGTCCTTCAACTTATGATAAAACTAACGAAGAATGAGTTCTTAACATCCAAGAGAAAGAGAGAGAATAATAGGAACAATAAATTGCTAATCTTGGGTGGCACACAGACGCTTGTAGAGGGAGCTGAGTGTGGTTTGGTTGACCAGGTCTATGGGACAGTGGTCTAAGTTAGTCGTTAAGGTGACAGTGGCTCCAGGTTAGGATTGTTCGTAGGGGACAGCAAGCCAATCTTGGTGTTTAGTGAACAACGACTTCAGTCCAGATGACTAATTGTACTGTGGACTGATGCCCTGTAAGGCTGGCAGGGACTAAGTTTCTAGAGATTATGCTGATAAAGGCTCAAGGTGAACAGCCTTTACCACCATACAGATGAATAAATCAGTAAGGAATTATGGCATTAGCAGAGTTTGATGCAGTACGGTCCAGGGAAGTCTATTTAGACAGAGATAAATGGTTTTCCTTAGGTTACTCTCGATGAAGGGAGATCAACCAGAAAAGGATTGTTTGGTTTTGTCCCAAATTTAAAGCAATATAAACCTCTGTTGAAGAAAGGAAATAGATTAATCATATTTTGATTAGGCATACTGCTTCTCATAGAATAATTTATGAACTTTAGGATCTAAGCAATCAAGAGCCAACTGTAACAAGGAAATTGGCCTCATCCTGAATTATTAAACTCCTTAACACTGTGGTACTATCAGCAACAATCTTAAAAAAGGATCTAAGTTGAGCCACACTATTAGCAGAAGCCTGAATAAGAAAAAGTTAATGAATTTTTAATTATCTTATTTTACATAGACATGCTGCTGCGAGAACTCATTATTATCATAGCATTTCTAAAGTGCGTCCCAATCACAACTTAATTCTAGACTAGGATAAATCATTGAAAATTATTCGCCTATAGGTAATATTTCACTAGCTAATTTCCCTATAAAATAAAGAAACCCCTTCTATTAGCCAAGGCTGAATCTTCGTGAACTAATGTCAACTAGTCATAATAGGGTTATTTTAAACACACAATAGGGCAGGCTTTTATTTCTAGATAAAAGCATGCCCATAGTGTCACTCAAACCCACCAGGCTTGTGGGTCTAAAATGGACCTCATTCGGGCCCCACCAATGGATCCCACAGATCTATTAAAACACTTTTAACCAAATAAAAATTGTTGAAAAATTAGGAACAAAAAGATTATTGTCCTAGAAATAAATAAATGACTAATTCTTAGCATATTTTTTACTTTAGTTTAAGCACTTCCAAGGCTAAAGGCCTCATCTTCAGAGGCCTCTGAAGATGAGGCCAGACACCTCTATAAAATGCTCAAGCTGTATTCTTGGGAGCTACTGTATGTCCTGTCTAAGCCATAACATAGCTAAAAGAGGCAGAGTCAAGCCATTAAATGTATACTTTATAATAATTACTTTGTTCCATGATATTAATAAATTCAAATAGAACTATTAAATAATTATTTCAATTTAATTGTAATATAATAACTAAAACTAAATTTTATATTAACTGTTATTTATCAAAATAAGTACACATCTTTATTATACCCTAGTTGAAATAAAGAAAAAACTACCCTAATATAATGTTTAATTCATAAAACTCAATATGTATTTTTCTCAAGAATAATTTTTTTTTAAATTGTAAATGAAATTGAAAAATATTATGAGAATTTCTATAATAATACATTTTACCTAAAAATACCATTCGTAATCGTGCCTTAAGAGTATCATTTCTGAATTAATGCATTGAATTAATATACTCAATTGTTGGGCATGAGCATGCTAGAATGTCCTGGATTTGCATCTCTGACTCCTCTGGTCATTTTTTTTTTCTGGACAATTAATTTCAGAGTTACTCACCAGAATAGTACAATAGTTGTGGGCCTAGTGTACTTTCATGAGTGTTTAGTATTACACTCTAGTGAATGGATTAGTACTGACAGCTTTGTCTTGAACTTGGAAAAAGAATCCCCCTGGAAAGATAAGCGAGATCGGTTGGTCTACAATGAACATATCTAAGGGAATAAATAACCACTATTTCAGTTTTTCATCTAGCTTAAGTAATTATACATAACTTAAAAATTAAAAGAATAGATATGCTGCTTCAATATAATTGCTGGCTGGTGGAGGTTCTCAATCAAAGGAGAGTGAAACAAATGAAAAATGGCACCGAAGATAAAGAGTGGTCCATGAAAACGCTCTGAATTTTAAAATAAATGTGTGAATTGTGTAGGTTTGTGACCATCTCTCATTTATTTCACTCAGGTTCGAATAGATGTTCATCAGAAATCACTAAATGTATGCATCCATGTATACATTAATTAAATGTGAGTGAGTTCAAGCCCTTATGAATTCTGCAAATAAAGTCTAGAATTACCTATCATATTTGAATGAGCCATAATTTCATATTAATCTCTCTCTTTCTATCTAGAATTTATAAAACTTATTTTAAATAGAATAAAGCAAAATAAAAATAAATAATTATTATGGATATAATTGTATTAGAGTTAAATGTTTTTTTTAAATATTTTATAAACAATTTATGTTAATAAACTAATTCATAACTTGTTTGACATTCCATTTAAATGAAAATAGTGACAACTGGAGCTTCAATAGTTGATTTTTTTTTCAATAAAAAATATTATTTTATTCTTTGAAATGTAAAAGTTGATAATAAAACTGAGGTATAGGATGCTTAAAAGTCAGTCAAACTACAAAAAAAATATTACCCTGGTCAAGGTTGATTGCCAAGAAAAGTACTTTAATAAATTTTATTTCATTGATTATTAATTATAATATAATGAAGTATTATAATTAACATAATAGACAATAATTTTCATTTTTAGCTTTTAAAATTAAAATGAAATGTTTTCTTTGGGGAGTCAGAGGATTAAATCTTCTCCTTAATTTGAAATCCCCAGAAGATGGACCAAGGTTGAAAATGAAAAGCTTTGTGCATAAATATGATGATTACATTTATTAAAAAATCAAACTTAGTTTTACTGTGGGAAGACTGTTTTTAAACAGTCTCTGGCTATTTCACTATTTCTATTTAAATAGTGAAACAACCAGAGCTTCATTTGTTTTATAAAGTCAAAAATAATAAAAAATAAATATAGTATAATTTAAGCATTTTTAAACTTGTACTTTGAACAGGGAGGAAAAAGAAAGATTTACACTTAATGAATGCCTATACTTCTATATTTTCCTCCTAGAACTAAGCGGGTCTTCTGCTCACATTTCTACTAGTACATTTCAATCCATCAAGTGTTGGAGACAAGCGAGGATCAATTGAAATTGTAGTTTACATGCATGTTCACAGATATTCTTCAAATATAAATTCAGTTAGAACATAAATGTTTTGGAGTCTTAAAAAAAACATGCTTTCTTCAGTTCAATAAATTGTAAAAAATAAAATTCCTAACAATAGAGAAATCATTGAATTGTCTGATGCCTTTCACAACTCAGTTTCAAAAAAATGTTACAGATCCTACTACAAATTATTTTATCAATATCGTCCTAAATAAAAGGGCTAATAAGGAACAAAAATTTAACGAAATCAGATCGCGGAGTTAGTTAACATACGCACATCACTAAAAAATCTCACAGATTTACTAGTAATAATTTATTAAATTGTATTTTGTCAATCAATTTCACTAATTGGAGAATTTGTAAGTTCAAAAGAAACTAAAAGATATGGTAAAAAGTGATTGATACAGTTTAGGAAGATTAGTAGAGTAAAAATTGTTTTTGTTTTTTACATTAAAATTAAAGAAAATGAGACAAATACTTACCTAATTTGCTTTTAACAGAAAAAGAGTAGTCATTATATTCTGAAGCTATAAAATTAGCATTCCTGATATGATAAATAGATGTATCATCCAAATTATAAACTTTAGAAATTAATGTATAGAAATCTGCAACAAATCAATACGTATATAATGAACATAAAAGGTATTAAAGAAATAATACTGAACTACCATGTGCCAAAACCTGAATTCTTAGCCCTTGATGTAAAATGAAGTATCACTTTTGGCTGGAGATACTTGTCTAATTTTGACCATTTTTTTCTATAAGCTCTGTAATATCCAGCAGGTCTGTTCCGTTTTTGGGTAATTCTTGAGGCTACACGTTCCCATTCTCTAAAAATAAAATAATAATTTAGTTATATTTGAGTTGATTATTATAAACTCTAATGTTAATGAAACATCACCCCTTCACTATGTTATCCATCATCATGAAAATTCCCACCTATGGGAAGCTAATTAATGGTTGGGAAACTAAACTCTTTTGTCTCTTCCACGGTTCCAACTGGATCATAAAAATAAAAATAATAATAAAATATCTCGTTTTTGTTGTTCTGTACTTCAAATAATGTGATTTAGCTCATTCAAAAGTAATATTTTAAAAGTTTATTCAACTTTGTAATTCAGCTTAAATAAAAATCATATTCAATGTCAGGCAAACATCATTATAGTCTGATTTTGCTCATTTTTAGATACTCGTTTTAATAAAAATTTAATGTAGTTGATGTTTGTAGGACTGACAAATAAAGATTCTGACCCTTAAAACTAATTTTATGCTTATTTCAGGTAACATCCCACTTCATGCATAAAAGAAATGTGGAAAACCGGACCCTTCATTTTCCCCATGATTAATATTTCCACAAATCTCAGGTCATTTAATCCCTCAAAGGCTAGCCGCCTATCCATTTGAAATATTCTGGCTCTTATATGGACCCCCCTCCTACATACCTTTCCTATTCCCTTCTGCAATTTCCCATAAGAAAAACAGATCAGGCAAGATTTGGTCTCTGAAGAGCAGGAGTCTCTCTCCTCATTACCCTATTCAGTACGTTACTTTCATAATATTATTTTTTTCTCTTATGTATGTTCAGTATTCAGTTTTCATACATTTTATATAGTTGATTACTCAGAGTTTTATCATTTCATCTATTTATTTATGTGTTGTACTATAGCATATAGGTATGTTTCTATATTATTTTTGTAAGGTTTCTTTTGATACTCAGCCCTGAAATTTTAGCCAAAACTCTATTAGAACAATTTACATGTTTACAAATTCAATATTTATTTTTCTACAGAATGTGAACTAACTGTACAATTCGTGTTTTAACAATATTAAATTTTTTCTTCTATTTGTTCTTCAAATGAACTAGCTTTGAAATTTCCATAGGAAAGGAGTTCTCTAATGACTGGATTTTAAAAAACATTTTTTGTATTACACTTTTTCAGTTTGATGGATGGAATTGAAGCCATTTCATAAGGATAATTTTTTTTTTGGAAAACATTTTTCCCAAAATTAAAAAAAAAAAAAAACATAAACTAGATTAAGAGTGTTTGTACCCTGATTGTGATCAAAGAAGAAAAGCTATCTTATCAATGTTCTCAAAACAATAAAACACATATGGTTGAGAAATATAACAATAAAGAACAATTAATGAGAGGGAATAGAATAAAAAATCTAACTGTCCCAGCCAGGAACAGTTAGATTTTTTATTCTATTCCCTCTCATTAATTGTTTAAAATTTACGTGGGATAAAAAACCACAACCAAATAAAATATTTATAAAAACAACAACATAAAATTAAAACCCTGAGAATTTTAAATTAAATATGTTCTAATTTAATCAATAATCATTTAATTTAATCAGGTAATACTACTCACACAGCCAGTTACGTTTTACTTTTTTTTGTGTGTGTTATTCTCCCTTTCACCACTTAGGGCCATGGAGGGAGGGGCTAACTTGTTTGCCCCCCCCCCCATTTGATTGATTGATTTTATACATCAATGGCTCAGGACAAGCTTTTATTTATAGATAAAAGCTTGCTGTGGGCAGTATTTGAACTCACAGTGTCAGGTTTACGAGACCCGAACGGATCCTCTGAGCTACCCTGGCACTGTTTCTCTAAAAATTAAAATATTTTAGTGAATTCTATTAGTTTATTAATCCTCCTATACATTTAAATTTAGATTTATTTTGCAAGTATTTTGTTTTCTTTTAGTTTTATTCATATATAAAATGGTGAGCAAGTAGAATGGTATGGTCCATTTTACTTAGTGGGGATTTATATTTATTATTTATCCTTATAAAAAAATCGACTTCTTTTTCTTGAGAAAACATATGAAAAATAATTAAAAATGGAAGTAGATAACTCCATTGAACCTAATTTACCTGAAAAATACTTTTATTTAAAATTCACATTGAAATAAAAAATGTATTATAAGGATACTGATAACAATTACAAATTTTTTAAAAACAAATTTAATTATTTTAATGTTTAATCTTTGGAGGCACATTTGGTCCACTGTGGGCAGTTTTTTTTCAAGAAGAACTGGAGCTCAAACTGACATCATTGAGATGGGATAATGTCAAGAGTTTGAATTCAGTTAAAGAATTATAAAATCTTATATTTTAGAAAATATATTCCACAAACTTAACAGAATTCTCAGAATACATTGTTATTTTATTTGATGATCATTATATTTGATACATTTTTCCTTCACTAGATTTTACAAATACAATAATACAGTAATTAGTTATAGCTATCTTTTATAGGATGGTTTCATTCAGGAGGGAAAAAAATGAACCAGAATACAGTGTATTATTTTATTTTTGTAAGATACCCCCTTGCCATAGCGGTGTAACTCATGATATAGTTAATATCATGATATATAGTCATCATGATATAGTTAATTCTCATGAGGTGAGACAACACTAATAAATATGATTAACATATTAAAAGAAACTAAAATTAAGATCAGGTATTACACATAATTAATCTTGAGGAGTTGAGAAAAATGATCATCACTAGATGAAGATGAATGGCTTTGCTGTATCTTCAGTGCACCCAATACCTGAATGCACCTCAGTGCTGTCCTAAAACACTTTAACAGAAACTATGAAGTGTATAAAATATTCCAGATCTGAGATTTCTGGCTGACTGAAGCTCACTAACCTGTCCAGAATTGTGATATGGTTTCTGTAAAAGTGTTTGAGGCCAGCTCTGAGGGGCCTTCAGATATGGGGTGTACATTAGTTTCATCACCAATATCTTAACAGAATTATCTAAAATTTTATAGAAAAATAAAAATACAGGTAATATTTCAAGAAAGGGCTCCAAATTTTATTACTTTTACTAAAGATTACTTTTACTCAATATTTACAATACAAGAAATATTGGCTCATTGAATAAATTTTGCAAAAACGTATTACATTTTACTTAAAAAAACATTAAATTAAAATATCAACAATAAATAACTAGATAATAATGATAAGACTAATGTAATGAAGTACTTGATGTACAGTGGAACTCTTATGTTGAATTTTTTAGTGATGCATTGCTTTTAGTGATCCACCTCAATGTGAAGTGGATCTAAATTCCAGGAGAACCACTAAAACCACAGGGGTTGACTTCATACCCCTAGTTATATATATAAATAGCAAAATCATTGTATTTTACTATGTCAATTCAACATCTCTATGCTCACAAACCAAGGAGATGTTTGTGACCATAGGTCTTGCAAATGCAGTAAAAATCCTTTGATAATTGATGGTTTATCTCTCCCAGCTTACTGCAAATGCTCTTCGAAATAATCAGATAGATCAGTATGATCTTTCAATGGCCTTCATAAAATGTTCGTTCAACTTATTTTGGCATCTAAGAATACCTTTAAATAATTAATTAAGTTTAACCTTGTTGCAAAAGAAAAGCAGCAAAAGACCTTTGATAAGCTTTTACAACTTACTAGTCAGAAAGCAGTTTCACTTACCTTCCTGAAAGGCAAACTGCTTACTAATAAGTGGAGATCTAGTCAGATTACGCTTTTTGAAATATTTATGAATAAACATAGTTTAAAATTTTTTAGTAAAATTATGCAGTAAAGATTATTAGTCTAAAAGTCTTAAGCACAGTGATATTATCCCTGCCAGGCTTTGAAATAAAGCAGAGTTTGGTAATGAGAATAAATCAAAAAGCCAAATTTCCCTAAGAAGTTTTAGAGGAGTAGGTAAAATCCAATGTTTTTATTAAAAAACAAGAGTAAATTCTATCTACCACAGAGGTCTTACAAAATTTAAAGGAATCTATAGCTCATTTATTATATATTATCAAATCCCACTGGAGTGATCACTTGGCTAGCCAGGTTTCATCCTATCTCATTTCCTGGAAGTGACAGGGATGTTGTTTCGTCTGACCATGCAACTCAGATCAGCCATGCCGTCTCCCATGTACGCAGTCATTAGGTAAATATAATACTAAGCCACATTCAATTGAAATATGCACTCATGTCACAAATTGATTGAAAAAATATAATAAAAATTGATACAAAAAAACCCACAATTAAATAAAATAATCATATAAATTTAAAAAAAAACAACTTTGATTTTAAAAACTTTAAAATATTACACAGAGTAAAATACTGAGAAAAAAATATACTGGAATCCATTTTTAAACATACTGCAAAAAAGTTCACAATAGTTTATTTCCTTAAATTTTTAATAACCAATTGAAAAAGGTTTTTAATATTTGAAAAAAGTTAATTTATGCATAATTTATTCTCTATACATAAGAAACACTTGAAATAATAGAGAATTTGACAAATTTTAATTATTGTGTTTAGAATGAATTCCACTTTTCAAAACTAAATTTCCAATGTAAATTAATAGAGATAAAAAAAATAAAATATAAAACCTAGATATAGATACCGAATTTTATTTTGACAAAAGAAAAATATATTGCTCTTGACGTAGAACAAAATAACAATTTAATTCTAATGAAGGCTCTTAAAACCTTATTAAAGACCACAAGTTTTCCTGGATTAACTCATTGAGATGCCATCCCAATAGATACAAAGGGTCAAGAAAATCTTAGACAGGTAGTTATCCAATCCCACTGATAATAAAATTATTATAATACAATTAATTGGCTAAGCATATGTCACTTTAATGAGTCAGTCACAAAAACAATTTTACTGTCAAGCAGTTCAATTTTTTAACCTAACACCAATGAACACTAAACAACATATTCAAACACATTGTGTTAATGTGAAAGTACAATACATAAAGGGTAGTTCTAGACAAAATATTTGTTAAAGATAGTAAGAATATTTTCAATTTCTAAATTTAAAGAACATTTCCTAAAAAGTAATTAATTTTTTTTTAAATGTGAACATTTTATTTTTGAAAAATGTTAATAAAATATAAATCGTGCCAATGAGTACAGAAAAGAAGAAAAAAAAAAAAATATAAGTGATGAATTTAAATTTTAAAATATGAACTTTATTTTATATTTACTTGAGTTAAAATATGATAGTTTTATTAAGGGAGAAATAATCTTATTTTCTTCATGGAAAACTGAATTGGTGTTTGATACCCATGGCTTATATGAATATTTGTGTATTGACACCTCAAGTATTGATATCTTCTTGTGAAACACCCTGCATCATCTTGTTTTTTGACTGCTTTTTCCATAATTTTCTGAGACTAAGTGATTTTCTCCTCCCACTTTCAAAACTAATGTTAATAGGTCATATAAGTCTCCCTTTTATTAGTTATTAGCAAAGCAATATCTATGAATTCCATATTTGTCAATATTCAATAAGTTATATCTATGAATTCCATTTTTGTCAATACTCAATAAGATACATGAATCATTTCCCCAGTTTAAGATATTGTCCATTTTTAAAAGGACATTTTGAGTAGTTACGGTATTCAGAACTAAATCACTTCTTCCATTTTAGTCCTCCAAATACTTGTGTTCCAATCATTCACTTGTTTAGAAACTTTAAAAAAAAAAAAAGTTTCTACAGTTATTTTTTAGTTCTTTCATTGAAGATTAGTAAAATGCCAACCAATATCTAAATAATTTCCTTTCTATATATATATATATAATGTGTCTATATTTTTGATAATAATTAGTAGTATCTATAAATAATTGTTTAAATCCATAAGAAACAGAAATACAGTACAACTATCCCTGGTATTTGACCGGTTGTTATTTTAACTAAATATTTTTTAATATAAGCATATTAATAATTACCTACAGACTCCCGCTGCACTAGATAAGTCCTTAGAACTTAAGAATGAAAAAACTTTAACAAGAACTGCATATTCACTCGTGATATATGCTCCCAAGCGAGACTGAAAAAAAAGTATTATAAGACATCGAAAAATAATAAAATTCAATACAACAAATTTGTGAGCAGGTCGAGCGTACCATCCTAAGACATAACGCCAAAATTTAACCTTCATTAGTAAATATACACGTTGAAGAACGATCGTTCAAATTATAAGTAAGTTGATCAAAGAACTGCAATGAGACTTTAATAAAAAAACAACAGTAAAACTAATGACGTCAAGCCCAATAATTATTTATTATTTATTATATTTTTAGGATTAACCTTGACCGAACTAAACAGATGCTTTACTAATAATCTTCATGGTCAAAAACTCCATTGGGATAATTTTTTTTATTACAAGTGTTAACCACCCTTTCAACTGGAGTCATAAAGAGAAGGGCCATTTATAGTTTCCCATCCCATTCTAAACATTTCTGACTCAGGAAAAGCTTATATTTATAATGATAGTAATCAGGAAAGAGGGCTGTAAGGAGGAACCTATAGGAGGGACAATGGTAGAAGAATACAAGACCAGGTCAGAAAGAGTTCTTGAGGCCTCCTTCAAGACTAGACTTGTAAAATTTGAAAGGGTTGATGTTAGTTTTACATGTAAAATTATATATTTTTGAAAGGCTTGATGTTAGGTTTATATGTCATATATTTTTGCTTTGTTTAAAAAACTAAATGTACTTTTATTTCTAATCTCTTAATCTTTATTTTAATATTCCTACTTCTTTGGTCTTGCCGGGATGTTGGTGTTTACAAAGAGGAATAGGTTGTGTTATGGTTTAGTTGTTTGTGGTTATAATAATTGTATTTACAAGCAGTGTTTTAAAGCGTTAGGATGGCTTCTGGGCTGGAAAGCTATGTGAATCGTATCCTTTATTATTTTTATTACACTTTATAAACATTTTTTTCTTTAATTTAAAGAATATTTACAGGATTCATGAACAAATTTCTTTAACTATATACTAGATACTGTATCAATTGTGACATCTGATGGGAGGAATTTCGTTGTAAGTTGATTGCATTTAACATATATTTACCTTAAATTAATTTCTCAAAGATAAACATGAATAAAAAATTTGTAAGGAGTTCAGAACAATTAAATAAAATGAAAAAATGCGAAAGATTTTTATTGCGACCTATTCTTTTTTTATGCACACAAACATATATATGTGTGTGTGTATGTTTTTTTCTGTTTGGCTTTATAGGGAAATGTATTTTTTTAGTCTCTTTGTCTTTGACTTCACCTTTCTGTTGAAAAGGTACAGTAGTTGCTATTAAACTTATTGCTGTGATTATTTGATGATATTACTTGGCATTTATGTCCCAGTCTCACTAAGAAAGAATTGTTTTCAACAGCATCAATATCTAAATGTTTCTCAAGCAGGATTTATTAGAGATTTATAGATGTGTCCCCTTTATGTTTAATTCCATGAATAAATCCTATTTTTCAGAGTCAGTTTTCTTCTTCTCCTTCTTCTTCTTCAGTTTTCTAATTATTTTCATTATAAACTGTTAATGTATGATGATTGCATTGTATTAAAATAATGGGAGAAGTGATATAGAACCCTGTTATGCCTTATTTAACTCTGCTTTGTTATCTTTTTATCTCTCAGTCAACTGTGCTTGGTCTCTGGCTTTTTCATTTTACCCATCCTCAGATATCTACTCTCCCCGGGTATTAAAATTTCATAAGATTGGGTAAAAAGAGGTGCTTCCATCCTCATGGTTATGAAGGAATATTATTATATATATGTAAAAAATCTAAGTTGGCCTATTGTTTATGAACAAAGAATATGTGGCTTTTTCAAAGCTTAATGAAAACCAAAGAAAGTCTTACAGTTATAATTTAGTCCACTCATTAGTCTTTTAGGTGGGCCTTAATAAAACCAAAAGTATTTATTGAGTCTAAATTCTTGCAGATTTTTGGGAATATAATTTTACCTAGATGTAATCCTATGTAATAAAATTTTAAAGGTTTTAACATAAAAAGAGAGTGATAAGTGTCCTGTTGTGGATTTTAATATTTGGTTTATTCATAGGGGAATAAAATTTTATTCTCCTACTGATTTAAGGAAGTCTACTATGGAGTATGAATTTATGTTTCTGATTTAAATTTAAATCTTATTTTCTGTTTTTTTTTGTGGTTTTAAAAAATCCCTTCTTCCCTGAAATTGTAAGAATTTGCAATTATAATTAAGGATTTCAATTTTAATTTACAATTAGAGAATTAAGGGCAACTTCTACTGCCTTCTAATTAAAAGTTTAATCAATAAAAAATAGTCACAACAAGAAAATCTGTAATAACCTTCCTAATCAATTTAATGCTTTTTACAAAATAAAGCCACATTCAAATTAGCTTTATTTCTAAGAGAAAGGTGTCCACACATGAAACTGTAAAAATAGATTAACAGATACTGTCTCTCAAGCTTCTAATTTTTATTATTCTCAGAAACATGGATGATAAACTGTTGCCATTCCAAACATTAATACAATGCTGGTTCAAATAAGGAAGGATATCATACAGCTGGAGTTTGTCTATAAAAATTGTCAGCCAAGTAAATAGAATGTCTCCAAAATTAAAGTTTTATCTATCAATACTTTTAGTCTCATATATGTTCAACTACTTGTGCTATGGAAAATTGTTTTTCAAATAGTAGTGATAGCTATATTAATTCATCAAATGAAATATGGATGACACTGCTATGTTATGAGCTATTTTTAGTCACACTTTAAGTTTCAGGAAAACCATAATTTTAACATGCCAGTTTTGGTTCCCTATGAATTCAGCTTTCCTTTTGTTTTTAAATGAAACATCAAATTTCTATGCGAAAACTGAGAATTATGGTTTGTAGAATGCAGTCAGACAAAGAACCCATACTGACTCACATATACATACTGAGTCACATTTTTGTATCAAGTAGATTTTGTGAAAATATGAAAGAAATTATAATTTTTTTGTTTATCTATATAAAGAAATTGGTAATATAAGAAGTACAATATTTTCACATTAGGTGGGAGTAATTTTGGGGAAAAAAATACATTTTCTGTAAATTTCACAATTTTATNTAATTATATATATATATATATATGAACAAAATAATATGATTAATGTTAATTTTATAACCTTTTTGCAGATATTTTGAATTATTCATTCCCAAGGCAGCTAAATGTTGCTTAATCCATTACTAACAATTTATTATTTTTATAAACCATATTTAACTTCAATTCAAATTCAGTAACAAATTTTAAAAAGTCAGCAATATAAAATTCTTAAAACTTCAGCAAAACTAATTTAACAATCATGGTATATAAATGTCAATTCAAAGGAAATCAATCTGGCCCCCGGCAAATTTTATATTGTTGACTTTAAATTTTTTTAAAAATTAAATTTATTATATTTTATTAAAGTTATTAATTTTTAGTAACAAAGTGAACAGTATTTTGCAACCTTGAAAATGAATTAAATATAATTCGTGAAGTCGACAAACATTAAATTAAACATGTGTTAATCACATTATTTTGCTAATCTTTTGATCGATAACCAGTACACAAAACATTTAAATATGTCATTCAGAATGGATATTATTAAATTTTTTTGTTCAGGGAACTTTGAAAGGATTTGATCAGACAATTAACTTGATACTAGATGACAGTCATGAGCGAGTGTATAGTACAACTCAAGGTGTAGAACAAGTTGTCTTAGGTCTCCATATCATCAGAGGGGATAATGTGTGAGTATTATTCATTTTAATCTTTTTTCTGTGAAAGCTCTCTCAGCTATAGCTTCATGCATCTGTTTATTTAGTTAATTTTCTTTAATTGATGGAAAATAATTACAGAAATAGAATCATATTCTCTAATGAAAAAAGTTAATCTATCTGCTAACCAATTCTACCCATCTCAGTTGAGAGATTGGTAGAACCTAGCTAGGTTTAGGTTAATTACTCTAATTTGTATCTAATATTGTATTGTATCTTGTATGTATGTATTGCATTTAATATAATATGAACAGTGTATATCCAAAGTACAATCAAATTAATTGGAATCATAAAAAATGTAAACGCCTTGTCTCAAAAGCATGCAAATTAAGTAGAAAGAATTCATAGTATGGTAAAGAAAAATAATGATATAATAAAAAAATAAACATATTTTAGTTAATTTTCCATTAATTTAAAATAGATAGTTTTAGATTTATGAAGGCATTTTTTTACTCTACTGGGATTCTCTGAATTTCCGTGACTAAAAGGATATTTTCACTTTTACCACATTTCCCTTAAGGAAATTAAGCGATTCTTGTTGATACCATGATCGATGTGAAACATTTTTTGAAAAATGACTTTAATTGTGCTAATTACATTAAATTAAATATTTAATTAATTAAAGTTTTTTAATTGCCAAAACTAAAATAGCTGATAGCCTCATAAAAAATGTTATATAT
>KZ806913.1:686316-697128 GCA_000696205.2 Oncopeltus fasciatus | reverse complement strand
AAAAAAAAAAAAAAAAAAAAAAAAAAAAAAAAAAAAAAAAAAAAAAAAACTTATCCGAGGCGTCATATAACATTATATGTACTGGCAATATCATTGATTTCTTCTGAATTATAAATGATCTGCCCATCCAGTCAGCAATTTCGGTTTTAGGCTGACCGGAATGAAGTAGTTTTCCCAGATGCAGTATTAAAAAAAAGAAGCTCAGCGAGAGCTTTAAAGTGTCATTGTGACCTCTGTTTCCATGAACATATTGTTTGATACTGTTGCAACCCCTTCACCTGAGATTCATTGAGTTAAAAAAAAAAATGAGACTGACGAGTGTTTTGATGTAAATGGCGGACATCCTAAATAAAATCAGTTCTACAGTTTACGCACTTAACATACTTTATCTCGAAAACTGGAAACCAGCATTATCTCGCAGAAAAATTAAAACAGCTGGTAGTGATAACAGAAGCCAGACAGATACTCTCGGAAATGAACTGATAAGAACCAAAGAAAAGGAAAGCAGACTTAGATAAAGATCCGATTTCAAGCAAGTGTAAAAGCCCCCTGTATCTGTAGTCCCTATAATTTATATTCAGCCATGAAAAATTCATCATATGACAAGCAGAAAACATCGTAAGCTCGGTTAAAAACAATTTTAGGCGTCGTTATACCCGGATGAAGTATTTCATCTCATTTCCGGAGACCGTGAAAGCCTACGTGAACTAATTTTCTAATAGAAATGTGTTGAAGAATGTTCTAATGAATACAAAAACAATAAGTCCGCAACACATTTTTCAAAGTGATTCTCTACTTGTCGCTCCCTCTGCATCAAACTTTATTCATGTAAAAAAATTACATAATGGACCTATAATACCCTAATAATAAGTAATAATATAGTGATTATAATTACACAAAATAATAAATCCCCAATGAACATTTTACGAAATTTGCTAATTTACACACCTCTCAAGTTAGAAATATATAATCTAAAAAGTCCATATTTAGACCTTGTAATAAGAAAAATGTTCAAAAATACTAACCGTCAACTCATATTTTAAAAAAATTTGATCTTTGGAAAACATTTCATAATGACATATCCGCTACTCCACACATCCCTAAAGCTGTGTTCTACTAAATTATATCTTATTACGCATAAAAGCTTTCGAAATACTATACCCAGAATGAATTTTCTAGGATATTCGCTCATTGGGCAATCATTAGTCATAAAAATTATATTCGCTCATTTACACGTCTCTCGAGTCAAAAATGTGTCACCTACTACATTAAACCATAAATTAAATAAGTAAAAATATATTCAACCCAAAAATGTAAAAATACATTAAACCCGAGGAAATTCGCTCATTGTCACATTCTTGCCTCGTAAAGGGTTTACAAGTGACGAAAATAAAATCAAAATACCAAGGCAGGGAGACTCATAAAAAGGTGACTGAGCTCCGAAGACGGAATCAATTATTCCGAAAGCGCTTAAAAATTAAAATATACGACAATTAAAATGGAAGAATTGAATTTTATTCGATAACCTTAATTGCCATTAAGTTCGCTGTCAGTGCAAATAAAAGGAAAATACTTAAGTCGCACGATTTTTTTAAAGAAGGAAATTCGCTTATTGTTCACAAGGTAATTGGCCTTCGTGATATTTTATTTTACGATTAAAATTCGCTCTACACCTCTTTCTTCACAAGATGTCCAAAGTTCGTGAAGTTATTCCAAAGCGTACCCACTTTTGTGGTTATAACGCAGCTAGTTCGGTAGAATGTGAAGCCTTCCTTAGGTTCGTAGCTCTCAAGGAGGAAAATATTGTTCTCTAGAATTGAAACCCAGCCGTCCCAAGTAACTCTACTCCTTAGAACCTCTACTATACATAAACACCCCCTCTCGTCCCCGATTTCACCAAATCTGTCACAACAGCCAAGTTCTAATTCATCGCGCCTATTAATCTCAACTTTGCGTCCAGACACCTATCAGACTACTGAATCACATCGATAGTTAACTATCGTGCTACCTTTGTCATCATCCATATCTTGGTCACCATTGTCATTAAATGAAGCCATTTTTCGAAAGAATTTCTCCAGGCCCAAAAGGATTTCTCATCCATATTTAGAAGACATAATTACCAATCTCATTAAGTAGACCCTTGAACCTCGTATTACACGAAGAAAGTCCATTATATCCAAACTTCTTATCGATCTTTTTATAAGTCTATAGACAAGTACATAAAGTTAAAAAAAAAAAAAAAAAAATCAAAACATAAAGTAAGATCCTTCTGTTCTATAAGTCTCCTTCTTACACTTTCAAAGGTTTTTGAAAAAAAAAATACTGTTGAAACGGATGACGCCTTCCTTTGAATCCTTCAATATCCTCCCAAATCATCAGTTTGACTTCCGACGTAAGCATTCTATTGTCCAGCAAGTGTTTCGCGTCGTAGACTACATTTCCTCAAGCATTCGATGGAGCCTGGTACAGTAGTATCTTTTGTTTAAACTGAAATCCATACTTCCTAATAACGTTTACCTAATCCTTAAGTCTTACTTATCCAAACCTTTCTTTAGAGTTTGGCAAGGATTAAACTATTCTGATTTCCACCGAGTGGAAGCAGGAGTTCCACAAGGTAGTGTGCTTATGCCTATCCTATTTATCCTATACACTGCTGACATCCCTGCCCATCCAAGTACGCTCTTAGCTCTATTTACAGACGACAAGGCTATCCTATCTCTCCCCCCCCCCCCTTAAAACTGCTATGGCAAATGGAAAATAAAAATCAATGAAGCAATATGTGTTCAAGTTTATTTCCAATTGCGGAAAAAAGACTTTCCTGAAATTGTGAAAATTTACAATGTTTTTTTTACCACATTCAAATTCAGTTTTACGATAGAAAACAAACTGACGCTCTACAAGACCTTATTACGAACAATCTGGACATATGGGATATCCAATCCTCTCTTCACCACGATTTTAAGACCTCATTTCCTCCCTCAACACCTTTTTCCACAGTCAACTGCCATATCATTCTAATCCATTAACACAGACCCTGTCATCCAGCTCTAACTCTTACAACCCTCCCCGTCAACTCTAACGGCAATCAAACCAGTAGATGGCCCCGTGACCTGGGGACATTGTCTGTAAATGATTTGAGAGTGGTGTCATTTTTTTTTTTTTTTTTTAACAGAATGTAATAAATAAATAAAAGTTTAAAAAAAAAAAATAAGTTCAAACAAATTCTTCAAATTCAAATTTGGGTGATATGGATTCTTCACTCTCCTTTATGACTTTATAGTAATCGTTGTGGCTAGCTGTGACAATTACAAGTAGCTCTATAAGCGTAAAAAGAAGCATTGATATTATTTTATCTAGAGATCGAAGAAATCTAAAAAAAAAAAAGGAGATCATGAAGCAAGAAAATTCTTGAACAGAATATACCATGAAAGGAAGCCATACAAACCTCCTGTTCTTAGTGTCTGTCGTGACAAGGCTTCTGACAGGCAAAAGTGTACAGATGAAAGCAGTACTTTCAGAATTTGCTTGGTGAAAACCAAGAGGTGAATCCAATTGTATCCATCCAGCTGAGAAATCCGAGCCACCTGATGAGGATGAAATTTCTGTGGCTATATCAAAGTTGATGTATTACCAGAAGAGCTCTTTATGCATGCTGGTAATGCGCTTATTAAAACCTTGTTGGACCTCTTATTGGCTATTCGGACACAAAAATTCAACCATATCGTACTTCAATGAGCTTGAGTTAGCGCGAACATAACAAGTAACTATGGAGAGTGTTTAGTGCCACGTGGGAGTACAAGCTGGACATTAATGACCTATTGACGTCCAATCATACGAGTGGGCCATGAATCGGCCTGCATTTTATATAATCTGGCCCTAGAAGTAGCAGTGCGGAGATCTTAGATCCAGACAACAGGCACTATCATGAATAAGTTAGTTCAGTTGTATGGGTACGCGGACTTTCTGGATATTGCTGGAAGCTTTTGTATCCCTGGTGTCTTTTGGAGAAAAAGTGAGCCTCTAGGTGAATGCAGTTAAGACCAAGTATCTGACCACAGGACAGCAGGTGGGGCCAGGAGAAGAAGTCCTCACAGGATCGCACGCCTTTCTGGCGGTTGAGGAATTTACCTACCTTGGTTGTTTGCTAAAAACATTCAAAGGGAAATATGGAGCCGAATTGCAAACTTCAACCGACATTTCTTTGGAATTCGACATTTCAGGAAGCTGCTTTCTCGTGTCACCAAATTCTTTATTTATAAAGCCTCGATCTGCTCAGTGCTTATGGAGCGGAGATAATCAAGCAGGATGAACAAGCTCTCCTTAGTCATAAGCGGAAAATTTTGTGCCCTGCATGTAGGAGCATTTATGTGAGCCAGGTGACGTAGGACAAACAGGGAACTCTATTCCCTTCTGCGAAGGCCCTGGCATCCGCCCACCTTAAAAGACTGAGATAGGCAGGACATGTGCCACGCATGAGGGAAATGAGATTCCAAAAAAAANATGCCGTGCTCTAGGCCTGCCTTCCCTTGAGATAAAGCAGTCGGATGGTAAAATATCTTTAGTTAAGCCTAACTCACATGCATATCTCAATGCATATGTAAATGGTGCAGAAACCACACTCCGCACTCAAGCTGTTGAAAAAAAATCAAATCCTGTTGAAAGAGGTCCATGGAAGTATACGAGTGGGTAGAGCCAAACTTCGCTGGCAGTAAGGTGGGCCCTGTAAGGAATTGGAGTGCGGCCGCTTTGAACAGCTGACGAAGAAGTCTTCTGGACTCCTCAACCGTCAGAGAAGTAAAGTAAGTAAAAATGGATTAAAGATATTTAAACTTTCATATAATAGCAAAAATAAGGGAGTTTTTGTGTGTGTGTGTGTGTGTGTGTGTCTGTGTGTGTGCAGTTTAGGTTTAAATTACTGGAAAGGTGCTGTGTACATATAAGTGGTATCACAAGAAAAAAAAAAAAAAAAATTGAATCAATAATTTGAATTCATTTTATTAAAAAATTACTAAAAAATACTTATCAATTGCTAATATAATACAAATTTTACAAAATAAATAATATTTTACTAAAAAAAATACAATTTAGCCTATGATATAATTTTGTTATACTAATATAAATAGTGTATAGATTAACATAAAAAATTTTTAAAATAAAAAATACTTCTGAAATACAAAATAAGTAGTAATAAAAATAAGGTAAGCTATTTTATTTGGTCAGTCTCTTAATTTTTTTTATCATTATATACTTGTTATTCATTATTTGTGGATGAAAAAAAATGTTAAAATAATTCCGTTTGACGAGAAATTAGAAAAATTCAATTTGATGCGTTATGACAATTTTTTTTTTAATAAGAGGTAAAGAGTAATAAAACATAATAATTAGTTATATAATTGGAGATTCGATGTTAATTTTCTTTTTTGTTACACTAAAGAGTTCGTCCGATTAGTGTTTGACATTCTTCATTCATTTGGGACGCCAGTTTACCCGAAAGGTCTGCGCTACGAGTTCGAGGCCTTAAGTCTTAGAAGTAGGAAGATATATTTTCAAGGGGAAGAATTTCTTAGCAATAGGTCATGGTGAGGTATAATGAATTGTTAATGAGAATAGTTATTATGTGGATGTACATAGTAATTTCTTTGCACTTGGAAACTATGAAATTTATAAGAAAAAAAAAATCGAGAGAGAATGAAAAAGAAGTATACTGAAAATGCATCTAGATAAGATATATTAGCCTCCCCTCTTTCAGAAAGTTCATTACAGAGTAGATGACTATATCTTCTTCCAATATAATTTCGTCTTGAGTCCCATTTAAGTTATATTTTTTCCTTGTTTCTTTTTTTTTTTTACTTGAGCAACAAATGCCTAAAATCAAAGCCAACCATGCATATGAGGCAGCAAGTGAAGCGTTCCGTTTAGATTAATAAATGTAAAACGAGACATTTAAAAAACAAGTCTCAAGGTCACGCGATATGAAGCCTACTAGTAAAGTCTTAAAGAAAAAAAATATCCAATGTTTTGAGGAACTTAAGGCTATTTATTGCGTGTAATAGTTCAACCCTTCAAGAACAGTAATGCCAGTAAATATTCATCAAATTTCCATTTTTCTAAAACTTTTTTTTTTTGGGGGGGGGAGGGGTAATCAACTACATGGAAAACGTAAATAATCTAAAGGGTTATTATTATTTCTACCACCAATGAATATAGAACTCTCATACCTTATATTCTCCGTCTTCATTGGATTCTGTACATCCTCTCCCGTTGGCGAGCGCTTTCAGACACTGTCCATCTTCTGGCCGAATACATACGTTCACTGTCACGGTCCGTATTCAACCATGTATTCGGCCAGAAGATGGACAGTGTCCGAAAGCGCACGCCAACGGGAGAGGATGTACAGAATCCAATGAAGACGGAGAATATAAGGTATGAGAGTTACATGGACAACCACTAAACCTCCCTCTACACTCATGCAAGTGTCAGCTATTAACAAAATCTTCAAAGGTTTCCAAAAAAAACAACTTGTTGGTATCTTTATTTTAAAGTTGCGGGCAATAGAGCACCTGCAGATAAGTATGTATATTTATATGCTTGGTGGTTGGTTGGCCGTCGAGTATTATGCTGGAGAAATTAGTCAGGGTTTCGGCCAGGATCAGAAAAATAAAATACTCCAAAATTGTTGGGTAATTATTTTGATTGCCGAAGTTTCGACTTAAATTGTAAGTCATTATCAGGGCGATAGTGTTGCCCAGAGAGATCTCTGAGGGTGGTTCTGGTCACATCTCAGAGTGCAGAACTTAACTGTTCTAAACTAAAATCAGTTTATTTCTGCACTCTAAGATGTGACCATAAACCTCCCTCGGAGATCGAAACGTCGGCAATCATAAAATAATTAATTTTACTGATTTATCAGTATAATTCATAGAGCATTCACAAAATGTATTACAAAATCCTATCTATAGATTTTTTGCGAAGAAAGCAAAATTGAGTCCAGGAGATCTTAAAACGTAAATATTTTATGGATACTATTTACTTTGCATTAGTGTTTTAAATATGATAAGTAAAGAGAAGTTGGGTATCACTAATTACAACTAATGCTCCACTAAATAAAAAAAACATTACTTAGTTTCTTGAAATGAAGGAGAAACATCACATTTCGAAAAAAATAAATTTTCCTATTGCACTAAAGATAAATAGAATTTGTCCATTGAAGAATGGAGGAGCAGGAGAAGTCCTGCTATTTAAAAAGAATAATAGATCCGTAAATTCATTTGTCACAAGTAAATTATTTTATTTTTAAAGACCAAGTAATTTTAGGATTAAATATTCCATCTTCAGAGTTGATTTTCCAATATATACAGCTTTTACAGAAATTTAAAGGTATTTGTCTGATGAGGAGATCTGAATGATCACGACTCAGCTCAGAAGATTGGCTCTCTAATCCTGAAATTACACAACACTAAATAAGAACATTATATCGTCAGGTGAATGAATTTATTTTATTATACTAAATGAATCGCTCCATTACAAAGAGATATAGTTAATTATCTTTTATGGTCGTAAAACTATGTCAAGTACTTGATATTTCATTAAAAATCATTTCACTTCAATTTCATAAGTTAGAAGAGAATAACTCACTCACAAAGATATGTTTAGATACAGATATACTAAATACATTTGTTGATATAAAAAATTTAAAAAATTAAAAATTACTTTTTATCCAGTCAGGAGATTAAAATTAATTCTTTACTTGCATTGACTATAAAAATTACAAAAAATGATAACATTCACCTAAATTAGTGGAGGCTCTTTCTCTACGGCCCGCACATAATTTCTATGTAATAACGTATATTAAAAAATTAAATAAATTATATAACATATTTACAATACAAGGAAATACTAGGAGAATAGAGATTCAACGATCTGTAACAAAAAACTGGCCCAAAAGGTTAGCTGCTCCGAAGACGGGGATAGCCAAGTGGATTATGTAAGAAGTAATGGGTATGTTCCCATGCTTCTTCAAAACAGCTAATCTGAGTAGGCAGGGGATAGTGAAGATGTGAACCAATCCACTCAGAGCTCCGGTAAATCTGGGAACAAATATAAATAAATAAATAAAAAATTAAAAATAATATTTGATTAATCAATTGTATTATTAATGTTTTACTTCTTAGATTTCAAATTAAAATACGAAAATATGTAAAAAATGAACACCAAGGAATAAAAAAACGCAAGCAAGAAATTAAACGGTATAAAAGTTAAATCCATTATTGAATTAATTGTTTGTAAAAGCATCAAAAGATAGTTCAATTTATTTATTAGTCAGTAATTAAATAGCAGGGTCTCATTGGGTATTCACGTCTTTAATTTATTATTTAAACTAACTGATAATGGTATTAGTTTAAATAATAAATTCCTAATTGAGAATGGCACTTCTTGAGAGTACAAATGCTTATAAGACAGATACTAGAATTATAATTTTTTAATTGCTATATTTTTTTTCTTTTTTATTTATATTTTAAAATTATTTCACTAGATAATTTGTAAAATATAAATAACATATCTTAAATTTAGGAAATAACAATATATCTTCGAACTAACAAGCAGAATATTCAAAATTCTTCCACATCATTGTAATGTTTCACATTTGAGAAAAATACTGCATATTCAAAGTAGACAAGAAACATTGGTTTGCATATTTACATATCTTTATGCTATGGAGAATCACGTTTTTACCAGACTGCCTGTTTAATAATTTAAGTAAACGTAGTATTTGGTTAAAAAATAATATTAGAACTTTTCGCGAATATATTCTATTCTTTCAAATACTCAGAAATGTATTCAACATTATGGATTGATGCAGGTGATCTTCTAGACGTATAAAGATGCCAAAATTAGTGACTTAAAAGTATCAGTTATAAAATAAATATACAAAATTAATATTTGAAATAGTGGATATAATTATTTGTAAGTTATTCTTACTTTTCGAATTTGTAAATATCTTGACATTTATTTTCAAATTAATTATAAGTAAATTTCATAGACACTTATATAAAACCGGAATTTTAATGAACATGTATATTTATTGTTTTTATGTATTATGTTTGTAATGAATGTTTGGTGTTGGCTCAGATGAATAAGAAGTCAGGTTTGTGGTGAAAATAAAAATATAATGTCCTATATGTAACAAAAATAAGAATAAAATACTGGCAACAATAAAAATAATAATTCCTATAATAAATAAATAAATAACAGACATCAATAAAATAACAAATTTTATACACAAAAATCACTAAAAACTCTTAAAAGCAGTTTTAACAAAAGAAGCAACCACATAGAGGCGACCACAAATAAAAAGAACAATAATTCCTGAAGTGCATCGTTCGTTATGACTCGTTAAACTTCCAATATCGATTAATATTTAACAAGTCAAATCGAACGACGCTTCGATCATTATATGATCATTCAAGTAATAAATACTCCACAATGTCATTCATATTTGTTTTATTAATTTTGTAAAAAAAAAAATTTTTTTTCTCAGAAACATATTTTAAAATGAACTTTTCTTATGAGAAAAGTGGTTTTAGGATTTGAATAAATAAAAAAATAATTGTTGAAAAAAAAGTTTTCATCATTGTCAACGTTTCGGGGTAATTTTATGCCTTTTTCAGGGCAAGGGGTTGGAGTGAGAGAGTCTTACTTTCGGGGGTCTCAATCATGAGACATGGGTCAGACCGAATCCCAAACTTATCCTATCTCATAGAGTTAGAAGGTCAACAAATTCCAAATTGAACTTTTCTAATCTTCAAATACTTTTTTACCATTTTTTTTTTATAATGAGGAGTATATATCGATATGGATGTAATCTTATAATATGTGATAAAAAGTACCTGTATTCCCTCTGTAAAGCAGTCATTTATTATTAAAACATTTCGGGATTTTTGCGATTCTCAGGGCCACTCTAATTGACTAGAGACAACATATATTCTTTGAGAGGTCGCTGAAAAGCCTAATTAGTAAATAAAAATGTTTATTGGGGAAGAAAAGAAATATTCATTACCCATTTAAAATTGAGGGAGGAAAATGTCAGCTAGAAAGAGAAAAGATAAGGTCATCTAACTCTTCTAAAGACATGGAATTTACCTTATAATTGTTCCTATCTTTGGGAGGAAAACGGCAAAGAGAATGCATACGATGACGATGAAGGCGTTGAAGGTGACGACGTAGGTCCAGTTAGGGAATGGTCTGCCCAGGAGGGCCACCATGGTCTGGATTCTCAGCATGTAGGATATCAGCGGGAAGACGGTGACGAGCTGGAAGAGGAGGAACACCCTCGCAGCCAGAGTCATGTAGTCCGAGGTAGAGAAGTTGTTGAGGAAATTCTGTTGGCAGAGGAAACACTTATCATCAATTTGGTTCTTCGTAAACCTGCAGTTGATTGGTGTTTTCTATACTTAGGACACTGATATTGGGAAGTGTATCCCATGATAGATTCATAAAAGCCTACTATCGGTAAGCTACAGCAAGAGTGCAAAGTTTAATTGCTTTTTGCGTTGAAGCATTTTAGGAATGGCCAGATTAAGTCATAGAATTCTCCCATGCCTATCTAGCACAGACTTAAAGTAATCATGGGTTATACCTCGAATAGTCCATACAATTTTTATGTTATCAGCCGATTGCGGACGTCTATCACACTCCTAATCACGTCCCAACAAATAATTTTTTTTATTTTTATATCGGAACAAATTTCTAAATGTGTCTGGTAAATTTTTTGTATATTGGTGACTAAAATTATAGTCATTAATATATATTATA
>KZ806913.1:652392-664461 GCA_000696205.2 Oncopeltus fasciatus | reverse complement strand
TATATATATATATTATGAATGTTATTTATGAATGGGTGTCTATGAGAGCAAGAATGATATATTTTTATTTAACCATTTTTTAAACCACTTGGAACAGCAGAATTGCGACAAAAATCGGCTTTTCAAGGGAAACATATCCATATCAAGACAGTAATTAGAGTTACATGGTGACCTGAGGTATTTCTTACTACATTATCACACGAACCACCCTTTGTTTTTTAGAAGTAAATATAATTCTTATTTGCTGGATGATATTTATATATTGCTTACAGCAATATAGAAGTGGACTGCTGCTCTTAAATTCAATCAAACACATAATTCCTCTACATTGCTCCCAATTCACCCTGGAAATTCAGTTGATTCGATCTTAAACAGGATCCTACACTACCTACAAGACAAATTCACGTTTTGACGGTTTTTCGGGGGCCTGCACATTTTGTCTGAGTGTTTGTAAACACCTGCGAATATATCTTATGAAAACACAAAAGAAATCCAGACGGCTGACGGAGGAAGTTTTCTGGAGGAAGACCCGCAGTGGTGGAGGGGGGGGGGAGGGGCAGAGGCCCGGAGTGAATCGATTTTCAGACAGGTCATAGGCCTACTGACCTGACGGTCTTTATTTCTCTTACTGCCGTATTTTAGTGTTACGGAAAGGAACTAGAATCTCAAAATCATTCCAGAGTAGTAGCTATTCAAGATTTTATTTACAGTAAAATCCCCTTAGAAATATACCATTAAATTGTACTGAAAAAAATGTTGAAATTTATTTTTTTATTGTTGTCTTCAAAATCAGCAAATGAAAATATTACACTCAGATAGATATAAGAGAGTCTTGATTTGATAGACTGTATGTTATTGTACATATTTTATTTGTTTTATTTAATTTATATTGTAATAATTAGCAGAACATTACATTATTTTACTGAAAAATTAATGTTAAGGTCATATGAGTAAAATATTAATGTTTTTTTTAAAACTGTTTATTATTTTTGTAGAATCTGATCTTCATAGTTCATTTTCCGAATGTTTCGAATAAGGAAATGAAATCCCCCCCCCCCCCATATATATATGGAATAGAGTCGCTCTAAGCCTCACAAGAGAACTGCTTGAGTGGTGAATGTGAAAGTCATTGAATCTTAAAAGGTTCATTCCAAGTAACAGCCCTATTTTAGTTTTATCAGAATATAGCGACTGAGGGTATTCTCCTAATAGATTTTTACAATTTTGTTTCCGATATTTTCTTTGATTTCACTCAATTGCCAGAATAAATGATAGCCACTTTTGCTGCGATCCCCTCCGTGTTAGTATTTGTAAGCACCTGGCGCGGCAAGGTTTTGTGGCTCTATTGGATGAGAAACGGCTCCTTTGGCCTGACCAAAATAACACCTGTTGCTGTTGTGACCCCCCCTAGATTTCCTTGGAGACCTTATTCGGAGTCTTGAGCTTAGAACTCAAGTATGCAAAGCTGTTGAGCTTTAAAACATGTCGGGGCCAATTTCCAAGTAGCTATCCATGTTTTCCTTTTCAATTCTCAAATACTTTCTTTTATCTTCATTGAAATTCAACAGCAACAGCTTCCATGGCGAGAAAAGCATTTTACAGAGTTTTCTGCAATTTCAATGTCGTCAGCATAACCAAAACTGGATTAATCTGACAAATGTGTTTTATTTGTATTTCCGAGTTTCTTTCAGACTTCTCTCCTTTTTCTTCGAGTTAAAAAGGTAGTGACATGGAACTCCTATTGTCATTTTTATCAGACGAATAACTTTTTGAATGTTCAACTCTTCCGGAGCCAACCACAGATCTGGTTTTTCCAAGCTATCAAATAGATGACTTGAGTAGATGAAGAAGTGGCGTATGACTTTTAATGTATGATTTTTAAAGAACTGTCCTATGATTATCCTAACTGCGAATAACTAATTTATTGTAGATCGACTTCTTCTGAATGCTTCTTGGTAAGGGTCTAGCTATCTTCCTGCATAGATAGTGTGCCTTGCCAACCGTAAGCTTGTGAGTACTTCGAATGCACACAAGGGTAATTCATCCTCATCATCACGTCATTCTCGTGGAATGCTTTCTTATTACCAGATTGACATATTGTTTATATGAAATGATTTATCAGGCTTGTCTGTCGCATTTCTAGTGCTTATGCTGAATCCCATCCTTTCCTAGAGCCTTGATGTTTATCAGCTTTAACAAAGCGCACTCCCCTCAGCTGTATCTGGAGGCTCTGCATACTTATCCAGTGCCACTTGTATTTCTCTATCTAATCAGCGCATTATAGGCTCAAGGAGTCGCGCTCAAGGAGTAAAATATCTAAGAAAAGTGATCGGCCTATCCTTAGAGGATCTCATCCTTGAAGGTGAGAAGATTGTTCATCGTTCCAAGATGTCACTTTGATCTTGAACACAGCTCTCATTCCCTGCTCGGATATCACAGCCTGCTATAGTTTATGCTTTTGAATTTATCTCCCATCCTGTGGAATTCCCTTTTCAGCCCTTCTTTCCCCCTGTATAGCTCGCTTGTGGAGCGCGAGAGTTAGACTTCACTAGCGTAGCGTGAGAGCATTAGTCGTTTAACCATGGGGAACTGGGTGGCCTGGCAGTGAATCCCAAGGCCTCTTCAGTGACCTATGTCAAAGCTTGAGCGTAGCTACTAAGTGTCAATGTCGTTGCCTATGCTTCTACTTCCTTAAACAGCTTCTCTTCAAGCTTGCCTGTTGAGTTGTGACAATGTAACAACACACAAAAAAGATAATTTTATGTTACTAGTGCCATGTACTATAAGATCTGTTAACGATTTTTCAATATTATCTGCTTGTATAAATGAGCTGAAATTAGTTTTTTTCTAGTTTAAAAAAAGGACATGTACAACTCTCCTAGTTAAATTCTTGTGTGTCTTCCTATATATTTGTTTACAATAAAAATTTTATAAAAATATAAAACTTTAGAAAACTACATTTTAAACGGTTTAAGCTCTGTAAACTTTTCCATAACTCAGAAAATAATGAAAAATTATGATTGTTGAATTTAGTCCGCTAAAACCACTCCTTCCCTATTTGAGCCTTTACCAAACGCATCCAACGGCTTACAAAAGGTAGCTTAAATATGGAATTTGATTTATAAATTAAAAAAAAAATTAATTAGATGTTACAAACCGAATNAGAGATTTTTTCGGGATTCGATCAAGGTTGATCCAAACAAATACAATTTAAAAAAAATAAGTGTTTTTTTTTAAATTTTTTTTATTCTTTTTATTACCTGCCAAAGTTTTGGATTATTCTACGCCATCTTCAGTGCTATGATGAAGGCGAGAGGGGACGTGTCACCGAGAGATTTGATCCCGCAGCGCCAGGATTGCGATACCTGAGCAGATCCCCGGATACTCGGCGTCCCGAAAAACTAACGTCTAGATATTGCATTAGTACTTACATTGTTCTTCTGGTTTTTGTTGCTCCTCATGATTGTGATGATGATGTTGTGGATGAAGTAGGAAAGTGCAAGCATGCCTGACGTGGCTGGGAAGCTGTTGGCGAAGAGCGGGCTGTAGTGGAGGCTAAATGGATCAGACACTTCTAAGTTCACCCCCCAGATGCATGCCTTCACGATGACGAACATTATGAGGAACACCACGGATAAAGTTCCTGCAACAAAAAATTAATTACTTGACTTTCATGTTCGCCATGAAGCTTTTAGCGTCCCTGCACATTTGCGATTTAGTGGTCGAAAATGCACTCCGTAACCAGGAGTTATTTCTACTAGGTAGTAGTTAATACTAGTAGAGAAGTAGAAGTTCGTAGCTAGGTAGTAGTAATAATACTAGTAGAGAAGTAGAAGTTCGTAGCTAGGTAGTAGTAATAATACTATCTATCTGACTGCGAACAACAGTACTACAACAGCCATTCACAAATAAATTCATTGGTATAGTAAACAGAATTTCAGCAGATTTCTGAAGCACAATTGCATTATTATACAAAAATTATTACATCACATTAATTCATATAATTATTTGAGTAGTCGTGTCATGGCATATACAAAAATATAGTCCACTAAAATTTGTAAGTATTATATACATATGAAGTGTGAGTTATCGACCAGGTTTTTATGTAAAGTTAGTAGGTTACTGATGATTATGGTGAATTAATTTTATACAATAATTTAATCTAATATTTCGAGAATATATTTTCACTTCATCAGAACTAAAACTACACACAGACAATTTACAATTTTAAATAATTACTATTAACAAAGTTAATGAAAATATTATCTAACATTTACTATTTGTCATATATAAGCAATTACTCTTTTTTTTTCTTTTCTATAGTAATAACTAATAAAAAAAAGTGAAATTAACCAAAACTAATTATGTGTGTGTGTGTGTGTGTGTGTGTGTGTGTGTTTCTATAATCTATTGTTGTTTAACTATAGTAACAACATTTCATAATTATTCTAAAAGTATACAATTATGGTTATAATTGTTACACTCTCGCCACTTAAGTTGTTTTGAGGTTTGCTTTATTTACTATTGATGACAATATTTAAGATCTTNCCATGCTAAGAAGAAAAGAATAAAGATAGCAATTATCTAAAGAAAGAAATTAAAACAAGAGAGGAATTAAGGTGTTCATTACTAAACCCATAGTACACGCAGAATGGTTACATTTAAGAGGGGCTTCTTTAACTTAAGACAGGCAATAAATATAGATAGGAGAGGGATATATATATATATATCTGTGTGTGTGCGTGTATTTTAGTAGGGAATGCTTTCTTCAACACCGGGACACACAATGTTTGGTAGTGTAAACAACAATATTAGTTTAATTGTATACGGATTATTACCATACATATTAGGTTAAACATAATCAAGTAAGTGCTTAATAATGTGGATGCTTACCTAGGGAATTGAATTTAGTGAAGAATGTTGGAGATTTGAAATTAAGGAGAGGTACTATAATGAGTGCGAGGAAAAAGGGCACGGTGTTGTTCAGGTCCCAGACGTAGGTGAAGAGCGACTCCCCGCGCGTGGTACCGTTCCCTAACGCCACTTCCAGAGGACACAGAACTGAAAGAGAACAGGTAAGCACACATGAGCAGGATTCAGAGAGGTTGTCCTAGCCAGGGAGTGAGACACTCATTTTCCTACTTACCGCCACCTGAACTGAAGTTTCCTGTGATACTCCTGGTAGCAACTTCAACTTCTTCCGCTCCTATAAGAGAATTGCTTTCTAGTTATAAGTAACCTACAATATAATCATATAAATGTTATTGGCCCAGTGGACAATTATAAAATGATATATATTAGATGGGGTAGGGTTGAATGGGGTATAAGCACTGGTATAGAAAGGCTATAGTAACATGGATGGACTACAAGATTAGAATTGAAGTATAACAGATTAGAATTGATATAAAGATTAGGATAGGAAAGCTTCGATAGGAAATAGGTTAGTGTGTGTAGGATGCAAATTTTAGGTTATGCACTTGAAAGATTACAAAAGGGCAAAAATAGTAAGGAAAATGTCTTTGTAAATTAATTTAAAAATTATTTCTACATAAAATTGACTTGTAACATAAGCTACTAACCAATTACCAGTATTATATTTCGAAAATTTGTACTATTTTATCTTCATATCATTAGAGCATATTTTAGTAAATTTCTAGAAGCATATTAATGCTAGGTTCTGAGAGTTACGTTTTGCTCTTTTTGCACTAGTGAAGGCCGGAGTTAGTTCCAACTTGTAATTAGTTACAATGTGTTAATTAAGTGTAGGCTTTCAGACTAATCCCTCAAGTTATAATAAAGTATAATAGCGTTAAAAAATCATTATGGAACGAAATACGTCGAATATGTAACATTTATACTCTATAACATTTATTTCAGAACAACGTATATTAAGAAAGCCGTTGTAATTTCGGCAGGCTTTGTTTTCGATTTGAAATATAGAAACCGAATTTGGTATTTATGATATTACTTTTAGATGAAATAGAATGGGTAGGGGACCAAAGTAGGTGTAGATCATTTTCTGAAGTTTAAGTATTTTCCACAAATTTTTTTTTTTTTTTTATTAAGGCATCTCAACCACTGAGGGTCATAATACGCCTCATCCTCGGTTATTCATTTCCAAAAATTTAAAATTAACAAGTACGATGGCTAAGTGTCAATCTTCTTTTTTGGCGAGTTTACAGCCAGGTTTAGTGGTCTTTCCTTTTACGCTCATTCTTCTGTTCGACTCAGATATNTTTTTGTTTGTAAAAAAAGCTACAGAATTTTTAAATTTCATTAAATAGATAATAATTATTTTACTTATTGGAGGTACAAATTTCATCAATATTTTACCTTCTCCTAAAGAGAGTCTGGGAAAAATTGAACACAGAAGGTACTAACTTGCGTGGGTTTAGTTTGAATTCCTGAGGAAAATATGCTAAAAGTAAATTCGATGGATGTAGGTTACTATGTCAATAATACATTTTAGTCTAATTGTTATTATAATTAATGAGTTGTTTAAAATGAGAGCGTTCACTTTATCAATAATAAGGCAAAGTGGCCAATATGAACTCCTTTATAGGAAGATGTAGAAAGCAGAGTGATAAAAGCCGTCTGGGACATACTTCCTCCTTGGGAGGGGGTGAACGACCCCCCCTCATCGACCGGACCACCCCTCCCCAACTCTTTCCACGTCAGTAGCTAGTGACGTCGTACTTACACAGTGACGATACTGCTCTGCCTCGTCATATGAGACCCGCTGTCCTCCACATTCCCACAGCCGCCGGGACCTTTCTGTAACAAAACGAAAATATAATAAGGTCAATATTGGATCTCTTGGAGAATATGTGTATTTATGATTCGACTGTGGGTTCGAATCCCGAAGGGCAAGTTTTTATTTTGAACTGAAAGTCTTGACAGGACTATGGATGACAATACGTATTATGCTGGATCATAATAAGCTAGCTACAGGCAGTTACTCTATTTATTATACTCGCATGCAACCCTTTATCAGTAAATGATAACAGTGAATGCATATATAACCTTCTGATGTATTCAGACCGTAGTGGCTGGTGATAAGATGTCGTATAGTGCTGCTGGATTTCGTCTTATGTTAGATAAGCAGCAATATTTGAATTTGCTTCATTCTTGTTTAATAATTTCAAAAACATTACGCTTCCGGCCATATTCGGAGGTTTGAACCGACCAAGGTCATTTCACACACCTCTTCATTGCACCCTTAGTTTTGAAAAGGAATTATAACAAAATAATAGTTTACACCTCAGAATACATGCATCAACTATAATTTTTATTTATAAAATATTTGAATTTAATCTTTGAAAATTAGTCTCGTCCTAATTTAAATTATAGGTTTTTATAGTAATATGTGACTTACCGACTAGTATTTTCTGGTGAACTATGGTTGTCTATTCATTTGGTTTAAGTACTGATTAATTTACTAAACAGTTAAAATGTTTCTTATCAACTTCTAAGTTTTATGTAAACACCCAGTTCATATGTTTTTGCTGCGGAAGTTTAGTTTCGTATAAATTAATATATTATAGAGAGGTTTTTTATTTATGTATTGGGTTTCAAGTTAACTCCTGTCCTAATTTGCTATTTAGCTGATTAATAGAAAAAAAATTGTAGGATTTAATGATATGTATGGACAATGGAACAGTTTAAATACAAATTGCATGTAATATAAAGTATTATAATATACCTGGCAAATCTATTCCTGATTTAATAAATCTCCCTTATCTGGTTAAAAAATTTTAATGTTCTTTAATAAAGTTAAAATGAAAAACATAAAATCTGATTGCTATCAATTAGCAGTAATGCATCTTCTGTCACGTAGAGCATAGACTGCATGTACTGCATCAAATACTGACTCTTTAATCTAAGAATCGGATATTTCTTAACAAAGCCGGAGCTAATCAATTATTTTCTGAGAAGCAATTCTGTTTTTTGCACATTTAATGGTTGTTTTCATGACATCGAAAATTTGTTTCCCCGGTGTCACCTTTGTCTCCTGTTTTACTTGTTTTTTTCTCCGATCCTATCTATTATACACCTAAAATGATTGTCATTAACATATTTCTATGCGTGTGTGTGCCAATTCTGTACATGGCATAGTTTGAATTTTTGTTTTACCTAATAAAATTTTTAAATTCAAACCGAAAGGCTAAAATGTTATTAAGAAGAGTGGGGGGATTACCTGTATGTTAAGTACGACTAAAATACGTATTTTCGAAGTAGCAGAAGCAGAGCCTGTTTTATTAGAGTAATATGAAACAATAAATGTTCGTTTATTGTTTTAAAAAATAAATGTTTTAGGAGTTACGCAGCAAAATGTAGTTAGAAGGGGTGTTTATCTGTGCCGTAAATTTTAATTTTGCGACCAATAAGCCAAAATTAGTTATTTTCAAAATGGAATTTGACTCTCGCTTTTAAATATAGAGAGAAAAGAAATAAACGTAAAAAAAAGAAAAGAAAACGAAGCTCCTGCGTGACAGATTTATTTGTCCAGTGCTATTCAAAATATAGCATTACAATGATTTTAAGATGATTTTAGTTGGGGTTCGGTCAAGGTAGCTTAACTCCTCTCTGACGAAGGGCGTCTCCTCGAATATTTTACTCATAGTTATTTTTCTTTTTTGTGTGTTCACTACACTCACTAAATAAGTAGATAGGCTTACCAAAGATGTAGTCTACGGAAAAGTAGAGGAAGTTGCACATGAGTATCCAGTAGACTATGTTCGCGCCGAGGAGTACGATGAAGGAGAAGAGCTTGGAGAGGAGTTCGGCGTAGGGGCCGAGGAGAGCACGGCTGAGCTCGGAGATCTCGCCCGTGGGCGAGCCGAACTGCCTGTCTGCCTTGAGGTTGAGGTAGGCGGTGTAGAGGCAGAAAGCGCCGAGCGCGAGCATCAGGACGGGGCCCAGCAGCAGTCCGGAACGCTCCATCCCCCAGGGCATGGCCAGCAAAGAGGTGCCCATCATGGTGTTCCACACGGCAAACCTGACCACAACACAGTTAGCAGTCCCTCATTTCATTTTTACTCGAGTTTAACATCCAACAGGCATTGGAAACCACGGAAAGAACTCTAGAATATTTCCTCCCGGAACCCTGTTCCAAGGAAGCGAAAGGTACGAGGAGGTCCTGATATATTAAAGAACAGAAAATGTAGGTAAGTTGTTTATTTGTTAGCTGCAGCATAAAAGGGTTTGGCACTGACATTGAAAACACGACAGTTCGAGTGTATTACCTGTGAACGTAATCACCCAGTGATGTCATGGAGTTGAATGTTTAGAGAAGGTGAATAATTCACGTCCATTAAATTAAAGCCCACGGAAACTTGAAATAAATTCGATAAAGGAATTTAGAATTAGAATCCAATGATATATAAACATTAAATGTTTACATTTTATAAATATTATTTTTTGTGTTATATAATCCCAAGTAAATTTTAACAATAACGAGCATAAGACGATATATTCGTCGGTCTTGGAGGTTAGACTCTTGACACTAGTGCGGGGAATTTAAGAACTTATCAGACATGTCCCAGTAGCATAAGAAGAAAATACACTGGCCCGGATAGCAGGAGATCCAGGTTCGAGTCCGTGACAGTTAGAATTTTTATTCTGTTCCCTTGCACTAAAAATTATTAAATGTTTAGGGATACATAGATTCCTGTATATTACCTGGCAGCGCTTCTTTTACAAAGTTAATTCCTGGGTGTTTTAGATTTATCTCAACTTAATCCGTAACTGACTCAGATCTTTTTTTTGGCGAATTTCCTCCAGGGAAACATTGGGATCAGCTCGTTAAAGGCTAAAATTCGTCAAGGAAGATGGGAGGTTATGAGGAAGACGCCAATTTAAAATCCTTATAAATTTATTATTATTAACTGTATTACAAGAAAAAAAAAAGTAAAAACAAAAAATTTTCTAAATGTGTTTTATAACATTTATATTTTATTGTTGAAATATAGAAATCAAATTCTGTATTTAGGCTTTTCATTGCAAACCTCTTAAATAATTTTTCGATTCTTATCAAATGCTGCTAAGGAAGAGCTAAAAATTTGGTCTGTTAAAAATTATACACTTACTATCCTTTTTGGAATTTTTTGCTTAATAAATATCAGTGAGAAAGGCAAAGTTATTTTTGATAATTGGGATATCGACATTTTCATTTATGTATAGGTGAAGCGTTTACTGAGAGGGGACAACGATNATGTATTTTTTAATAAAGGATTATCTGCCAACGTTTCGGCTTACATTGTAAGCCATCTTCAGGGCTATCATGAAGATGAGAGAGGACGTCCTGCCCCTAAGTTCACATTTCCATGACTGGAATTCACATTGGGTTCACATTCTCAGTCATGGAAATGTGAACTTAGTGACAGGACGTCCTCTCTCATCTTCATGATAGCCCTGAAGATGACTTACAATGTAATCCGAAACGTTGGAAGATAATCCTTTATTAAAAAATACATTTTTCTAAATTTGTGTTTTTTTGGATCTACCTTGACCGAACCCCAACTAAAATCATCTTAGAATAATATCTACGGTCAACAAACTCTCCTTTTGAATGATTTTAAATGTTTCTTAATTTTATGTTGTTTTTTTTATTTTATTACTTTAAATGTTTATTTCTGCGGTTTGGAATAAACTCATCCCCCTTCGCGGGGTGTTTACGTTTGAGAAGAGGGACATTGGGGATGTTCAAGGTACACCGACCTCTGACCCCGGGTCCTTGACCTGTCCTCCCATCTCGAGTACCCTTCAGGCAGCGGTCGATAGAGGCTGCACTGTATTCGCCTACTCCCTTGCGCCTGGCAAAACTTGAGATAAAAAATGGAGATAAAACTTTTTCTTTCGTCTTTTATGCTTCGGTGTAATTATAATATCTCTCTCTCTCAAGAGCAAGTGCTATGTAATCGATTGAATTTCACTTTTCGAGATGAATAACTTTTTGAGCCTTTTATGGGGGTTTGAAAAATATATATTAATTAATATTAAATTAGTAGGAGATGTTTTTCGTTGGAGTTCGGTCAAGGTTGATCCTAAAAAATGAGTATTTTTTAATTATCTGCCAACATTGCGGCTTACATTGTAAGCCATCTTCAGAGCTGTCATGAAGGCGATAGGGGCACCTGGATCACATTTTAATGACTCCTAATCATGAACATGGGGGCGTCCCCTCTCGCCTTCAGATAGCCCTGAAGGTACCTAAGAAAGTAGGCAGATAATTAAGAAATACACCTTTTTAATTGTATTTTTTTTTTGGATCAACCTTGGACCGAACCCCAGCAAAAAAAAATCTATTAATAATCTATACGGTCATAAAAACTTCATTTGAAATTATTAAATTACGTTAACGTCTTTTGATTTTTTCGACCACAAATGATTTCAGAAACCCTGAATTTCAAAACAAAATTCACTGGAATGCATTCCTCTAGTAACAAAATTCTGAATGACTATTCCAATCTATTGCTCTAATTGGTGTGAAAATTGATTTTATATTCAAATATCGAAAACTATTTACCTGCTACATAAACTCAGATTTATAATACTCTTATTGAATTAATAATTCAATTCCAGAATTCTAAAATTCTAAAAATTCTGATACATAGATTTTCCACTCCCAATACCTTCGAATCGGTCATAATTAGAGGCCTCAAATTCTAGGACAAATTTTCAAAGATCCAAAATTTCGTACCTACGCTTTTTTTGTGTTTTATACATATCTTACACCCTTAGCACTACATTTTTGTATGTGTGTCTTTTATTTTTCCATTCAAATATTTTTCAAATATATTATATAAAAATGAATCATATCTTTCCTTTGTATTTCCATTCCTCTTACCGAAACAGTAGCTCAAATATGGGAAAAATGGATTATTGACATAACTTGATATTTAAAAAATATAGTGTTAAATAAAATATTAATTTTGACTAATATTAATGTTCTTAACTTAATAATTTATGGAAAAATATGAAGATAAATTCCTTATATAAGAATTTGACTATTGCTAGGCAACAGAAAAACCTATAAAAATTTATGAACACTACTCGTTTTCTAAAAAA
>KZ806913.1:620932-631121 GCA_000696205.2 Oncopeltus fasciatus | reverse complement strand
GAGTAGCAATAGCAATAGCAATAGCAATAGCAATAGCAATAGCAGTCCTCAATAGCAGTCCTCAATAGCAATAGCAATAGCAGTCCCTCAATATATATGCACCGGCCCGGATAGCAGGGGATCCAGGTTCGAGTCCTGGCTGGGACAGTTAGATTTTTTATTCTGTTCCCTTGCACTAAAAATTATTTAAAAATTTAAAATGTTGAATCATGACATTAAGTAATAGACATATAACCTATAAATAAATTACCTACAAACCTGGTACAGATGTACTGCAAGCAAAATAAATATCATAAAAAATACATTCTCCTAACTATCTCTAGTTTTCTCTAAGTTTTATACATAAATTGACTTTTGTATTTAATGAGAAATCCTATATTTAACTTATCTTCTGTTTGACTGGATTTTGCAAATGACATTTTAAAAACTGAGTTTCCCCAAATTTGTATGTCTTTTAAAGATAAAAATTACGTTATTTATGAGAGAGTTTTCCCTTATTACAGTCACGTAACGACCTCCCTCCACTCGATACTTTTAAGAATATACTTTAAGCATAAATCTGTTCATCGAAATCTTATCAGTGAAAGTCCCTTGTTATTTACATTTTCCACAGTTCTGTTATCAGCCGAAAAGTTTTTTTTTAAAATAATAATAATAAATTTATATTTCAGCTATGAATTTACTTGATGATAATTGGAGCTACTGTTGAATTTCCATGTATTAAATATAGAACAATGAGTGGATTTCAGTGACAAGAGATCTCTCCCTGACCGAACGTATCATTTCAGATTATGTATTGTCACACTTTATTTAGCTTGTCTAGGCTAATCAAAAAGGAATGAATAAACAAATAATCTAAAATTCCAATACACAATTGTCACATGATTTGAGATAAGATGAAAATTTTTAGTTCAAGTTAATAAAATCAATGATAATTTGATTTCTGTTCTGTTGAGTTTTATTTTATTTGTAATTTAAAAAAAAATTTATGATAGATTCTTCATCATCGCATAGAAGAATGAGGCTGGGGATTAATGTACTCTGTGCTTCTGTTAGTAACGACTTAGAAAATTTCTGGAGTGGTACAAGGAAAACCCAATCGTAATTAAGTTTAATTCTTGTTAAATGAGAAAAAATTAGGCCATCAAAAGTATTTTGACCACATACCTTCTCAAGTGTACGATGGTTTGCGAATAAATACACATTTAATATGTCTTCCCCTGCAGGAGTTTTTAAGTTTGTAGTTGTCCATATATTTTTTTCTTCATTAAAGAATCGAATTATTGTAATCAATGAAAATGGCTATATGAGAATATTGCTCGATATTATAAAAATTTATGTGAAAGACTTTTATTAGACTGTTTTAATAAATAGACCTCAGGAATACCTAATTTCCGCAAAGACAAATACTCCTGAAATACATACTTGTTTTAAATATATTTCATTTTAATACTTTATTTTATTCAAGGAAATCAGCTATTTAAGAGAACTCCGGACTATAAAGAAAGAAAATGTCCGTCAGGCAGGACCACCGCACAATAAGATTTTCAGAGTAATAAAAATGGGAGTATATCGATGAATTATATCGTACAAAACGGTGACCACTAAGAAAGATATACCACTAAAAATACCGGCAGGAAATGATTCAGGGTGTACTAAGCCATCGTAACTATATTAATTCTTAGTAAATCATAGAAAATAAATCTGCTAAAATGGGTTAGTTGAACGGTATTTCTCGTCCTATAAACAAGAAAACTCTCTTCTTTATCGCTAGAATTATAAAATAAATATAATNAATTTATTATTACATGGGCATGGGGCACACACTCAATTTAAATTAATTCCAAGTGGTCTGTTGTTTTATTTTTGAAAGAAACCAGATTGTTTTGTTGTAAAATCACATATATTTTGTGTGGACAGTTTAGGTATCATTTACTGAATTTCCACCGATATTTTGCAAATAGAATATGAAATAAAATTATTTTGGTAACTAACCAAATTATTTATTTATGTTTCTTTTGCAAACCGTTGAATGATTTAGTTAATGGCACAAGACCGATTGGTCCTGTGGGCTTCTGACAATATTATATTATTATGTGCTCCTTAAGCTTGCGAAGGAATTCAAGCTGGTTTTATAGGTAGTAGACTTCAACTATACAGGGGCTAACCGTGCGACAAACCGCACTTTGGAATGCCATCCCCTATGGCTCTTCTCAAGGCAAGAAGAATTATGGGCAACAGTTCAATCCAAGAGCTTGACTTGAGCCGTTGAGGTGTGCAGTGAGGAATGTCTACAAGGTTCATCGTTATATTTCGATTGACCTGTCGGACTAGCGATAGTATGGTATGGAGTGGTACGGCGCCATTTGCAAAGAAGGTTAAAGAGCCTTAAATTTACTCTTTTGGTCGTTTGTGATGGGTGCAAGAAGCCCAGATTTGAAGAGCCAAATCCAGCCAGCATGTGCATTGCATACCATAGTGAGCAATAAAGCTTCCCATTCGGTTCAATTGTCATTAGTATAGTCGATCGGTTTGCTGGAGCGAAATACCTGGAGGAGTAACTGTAGGTCTATGTAGTTCCAATTTCATGTTGCAATATCAGCAATCATAATGGGCCATCAAACTGTTGACACCGAGTGATGTAAGGCCGAGGTAGTGGATCTTTCATCGTGGAAGAGAGAGGTGGGTACATAAGGTCGGTTCTGGTGGTTGAGAACTACCAGAGGAGTCGCTTGTCCAAGTGCAAATGCTGTGGTTCCTAAGTATCTCTGGTATCACAAGAGCTACAACCTGAATATGCACAATGCTCCTAATTACTGGCAGCGTATCTCCTCCAACTTTGGCAGAGTATCAGCCATGATATATATATTTCCAGAGTCTCAGAAATTCACATAGTGATTCTTCCAGGTTGTTAAAAGTATCAGCACAGACCAAAGTAATTTCAGCATCTGAAGTCTGTGTGACATTTGCAATGGACAAAATCTTCTTCTTCTTAGAAGATCGTAGCCCATTCGAAGGTTTTCCTGTCATTCTTTTTTGATTGTGTGAAGAATGGATTGGGCGTTTGCTACTTTGAAGGGGCATTTTCGAGAGAAGTTGATTAACCTCAAAAACCGTTATTGACCCATGTCGGCAGGACGAAGGAACTGGTGATCTGGTCGAGCTTACTCGGGAGTTAGATGCTCCTACAGTTTGCAAGAGAGTCAGTCAAGAAACACAATTTTGGCACAGCACAACATTAATTTGAGGGGGTTGATGGTCAACCTGTTCTAGAAAAGTCACTTAAACGCTCGTTCCAAGTGGACACAAAGCTCCTCCTACAATACTTATTCTACAAGTATATCATAAGGTAGATAAAGACTGGTAGGGCAAGGATGCTTACATTTTCCTTATTCTTCTTCTAGAGACTTCAATATCTATTTGATGTGCAGACCTGAATTTTTATGACTGAGCTCTGATGGTGTCTTCGACCCTGAAAATGGTATTTATATCAAATAAATAAGAAATATTTATTGTGAAAAGTATGGAATATTAGTTTGACAATGATAAATGCATTTTAATTCATTATTTAAGAACTAAGATTCTTTTATTATTATTTTATTATTGCAGCATATTTTTTTTTTCTTTTGATTAAAATAGGTATTCAGTGAATGTAGGAATTAATAATTTTCAGAATTTATTACCAATTGGAAACATTTTCAATTTTAGTGACATTTTTTATATAACCTTGTTTTTATTGGAGAAATTAGCCAAGGTTTCGGCCAGGATCAGAAAAATAAAATATTCCAAAATTATTGGGTAATTAGCTTATTATTGCCGACGTTTAGACTTAACTTGCAAGTCATTATCTTGCTTACAAGATAGAGATGTATGGAGAAATCTCCGAAGGAGGTTTATGGTCACATTTCAGTGTGCAGAACTTAACTGTTCCAAACTAAAATCAGTTTATTTCAGCACTCTGAGTTGAGACCATAAACCTCCTTCGGAAATATTACGTATATATAATGCTTGAGTGGGTATATTATTGCCAGGCAATAAGTATTTTAATCCAACATTTTGAGTTTCTCATGGACAAGAGACAAAATAAAATGGAAGCATATGTACGAAAAGCACAACTTTCCACTTTCGGCGGTGAACGGATTTTAGTGAAAGCGTCGCTAGGAGATCAAGGGTACACTTTCCTTTAGAAGAAAAAGTCCTGCACTTGAAGGCCCTTTGTCCTTCTTTCTAGACACATATTGGAGCCGTCACAATAAGCTTTAAGATCATAGTCATGTGTATAAAGCCCATCTCACTCATTATAGGAGTGCTTATTTACTTCCTATATGCATAAGTTTATAATGATCCAGAGCCCAGAAGCTGGCATGCTCCTCCAGAACACCCATGCGTAATTGAATTTCGTTAGTCGATAAATTGGAGAAATCTTCAATGCCTAGGGTTATGAATAAACATATCATAACTATACAAACATATTGTAAATTATATATATATATANTAGTACTTAATAGGACGTTAATGCTCAATTAATTATTAGTAGTCATTCAATTGCAAATTTATTGAATAATTTGGATAAGTTTTTACTAGTAATGACATTTTGTTATTTTGAACTAATACCCTACTTCCCTTACTTATATAAAAAACAAATTACAAAACTTGCTCCCAAAGAGAGTATTCTTGCTAAAGTGGTACATTTTATATTTTATGGTTCAATCGTTTAAATCAGGTTTATTGGCATCGTCAAACGTGTTATATTTTAACCACATCTTCTTTCAAGGTTATTAAGAACGTCTATTTCACAAGCTACCTAAATGGCATTTTAAATTTGGGCAAATGTGTGAGTAAATAATATAAAACTTTAGACATTTACTGACATATTCTTAAGGCTAGCACAGTTTTTAGAAATTCACTTCATAAATTCTCTCCGAACCTATTTTTGATGCTACATTTGTCTATTAATAGGGCTGAAGACTTCACTAAATTTTTTTTTCACATATCTCAAGTGAACACAAAATTTGACGGATCATTCAGAGTATGAAGAGTGCATTGTAAGAGAAAAAACCGTGTAATTTTTGCACTAAATCAGAATAGACTTCAAAAGAGTGTATTAAAAGAACTCATCTATTTTTTTTTTTCCGCCAATCCAATAGCTTTAGTTAACAATTCATTTTAGCAATTATTCTAAGGTAATTTTAAATTTAAATATTTCATGTACTAATAATACCCCATTATTATGTTTATAATTATATAATATTAACTATTAAAACCCAATGTTTTGAAGAAATAATTTTCAAACTACTTTGAAAAAGTTCATTAAATGTGATGAAAATGATTTTACTTAATGCTGTGGCTGAAATAGAAAATGAATTAAAGATTCATATTTTTTAACTTTATTCACCAAAGTATATATTAATATTAATTAAATATGTCTCAGTTGATTTAGCTTAAAATGAATATTTATGGTTAAAGATTTAATCTACAACTTTCAACAACAAGTAAAAACTTTCAAGTTAATAGGAAAACACTTCAGTGTAGAACTTAAAAAGAAAATATTGAATTTATGCTTAATAGTTTGGTACTTCTTGTGATAAATATTGAAGTATTTTGCAATAATTACAGTAAATGTAGAATACTAGAATAATTAAAATGTGAAGTAATACTCCTCAAAATATAAGAATATAATAATTTCATTAAATTTAATTAAAATAAAGAAATATTTGACGGTCAAATACCTATTGTATACTTTTAGTATTTAAATTACATATTATTTCGAACGAACTAAAATCTTAAAATCTTTTAGGTAGTATTTTTTAAGAATGCATAAAATTTCTTATTTCAGTCATGGCTAATCTTCTCTCGAGTTGATTTTTTGCTTTAAAGTTCAAATTGGTTGTTTGCCCTTATTTAAAAACATTGGAAATTTGTCTACACAGCTCCTTGGGTTGTTTTTAATTTATTGACTATTAGGTTTTAATACAATTTATTTTCATTGGATAAGAATAATTATTTATTGTTGTTCATGGCTATTAAAAAAATGTACTATATTTTTCAATACAGATTCTGACGGAAGGGCCTGTGAGTTCTTAAAGAATCTTACAAATAAAAACATACTATTTTATTAAAATTGTCCCGGCTGAGGTAGTAAGATTTCTTTATTCTATTCCCTTGAATTTATTTTACACACTATTTAATGTTATTTCAGTCATCTTTGTCGAACCAATTAATGTAACAATGTATAATCAAAAGCGTTTAATAAATAGACTTCATAGTACACTTTTCATTATTAATATGATTAATCATGCGCTATCACACGTCTGGTTAGATGCCCAGCATGAACGCCGCTCTGTTACTGAGGTATACACTGTTCGCTGGACGTTTTAGTCGTGCGGTTTTATCTATCTCAGGCGTGTCCTCTTCTGGAATTCCTATTTTTCATATAAATCATTTAAATGCTTGTATCATTTTTAGTTTTTGAATGATCTGAGAAATGATCAATCATTCTATTTTGATTTAATTTATTAGTTATGAATTTTATAATATTAATTAATTCTAATATGAAGTACCTATATTGGTCATTTCTAGTTATTAATCCATGTGAAAAAACAAAACAAAAAAAAAACCGGCAATAAAAATTGAATAATGATTAACAGCTAAATTTAATTACTTTAATAATTTATTTTTGATAATAAATGGACACCGTTAATGAGCCGGTTAAATTATTTAACTTATGAGGATGCACCAGAATTATCTATACGTTTTTCAATTTAATATTGCTTATTAAGAAGAACAACAATTATTATTGTTGTTAAATACAATATATACTAGTAAATAACTATACATAAATAAATATATATATATATCAATAGCAATAGCAATAGCAATAGCAGTCCTCAATAGCAGTCCTCAATAGCAATAGCAATAGCAGTCCCTCAATATATATGCACCGGCCCGGATAGCAGGGGATCCAGGTTCGAGTCCTGGCTGGGACAGTTAGATTTTTTATTCTGTTCCCTTGCACTAAAAATTATTTAAAAATTTAAAATGTTGAATCATGACATTAAGTAATAGACATATAACCTATAAATAAATTACCTACAAACCTGGTACAGATGTACTGCAAGCAAAATAAATATCATAAAAAATACATTCTCCTAACTATCTCTAGTTTTCTCTAAGTTTTATACATAAATTGACTTTTGTATTTAATGAGAAATCCTATATTTAACTTATCTTCTGTTTGACTGGATTTTGCAAATGACATTTTAAAAACTGAGTTTCCCCAAATTTGTATGTCTTTTAAAGATAAAAATTACGTTATTTATGAGAGAGTTTTCCCTTATTACAGTCACGTAACGACCTCCCTCCACTCGATACTTTTAAGAATATACTTTAAGCATAAATCTGTTCATCGAAATCTTATCAGTGAAAGTCCCTTGTTATTTACATTTTCCACAGTTCTGTTATCAGCCGAAAAGTTTTTTTTTAAAATAATAATAATAAATTTATATTTCAGCTATGAATTTACTTGATGATAATTGGAGCTACTGTTGAATTTCCATGTATTAAATATAGAACAATGAGTGGATTTCAGTGACAAGAGATCTCTCCCTGACCGAACGTATCATTTCAGATTATGTATTGTCACACTTTATTTAGCTTGTCTAGGCTAATCAAAAAGGAATGAATAAACAAATAATCTAAAATTCCAATACACAATTGTCACATGATTTGAGATAAGATGAAAATTTTTAGTTCAAGTTAATAAAATCAATGATAATTTGATTTCTGTTCTGTTGAGTTTTATTTTATTTGTAATTTAAAAAAAAATTTATGATAGATTCTTCATCATCGCATAGAAGAATGAGGCTGGGGATTAATGTACTCTGTGCTTCTGTTAGTAACGACTTAGAAAATTTCTGGAGTGGTACAAGGAAAACCCAATCGTAATTAAGTTTAATTCTTGTTAAATGAGAAAAAATTAGGCCATCAAAAGTATTTTGACCACATACCTTCTCAAGTGTACGATGGTTTGCGAATAAATACACATTTAATATGTCTTCCCCTGCAGGAGTTTTTAAGTTTGTAGTTGTCCATATATTTTTTTCTTCATTAAAGAATCGAATTATTGTAATCAATGAAAATGGCTATATGAGAATATTGCTCGATATTATAAAAATTTATGTGAAAGACTTTTATTAGACTGTTTTAATAAATAGACCTCAGGAATACCTAATTTCCGCAAAGACAAATACTCCTGAAATACATACTTGTTTTAAATATATTTCATTTTAATACTTTATTTTATTCAAGGAAATCAGCTATTTAAGAGAACTCCGGACTANTTACTTAATGCTGTGGCTGAAATAGAAAATGAATTAAAGATTCATATTTTTTAACTTTATTCACCAAAGTATATATTAATATTAATTAAATATGTCTCAGTTGATTTAGCTTAAAATGAATATTTATGGTTAAAGATTTAATCTACAACTTTCAACAACAAGTAAAAACTTTCAAGTTAATAGGAAAACACTTCAGTGTAGAACTTAAAAAGAAAATATTGAATTTATGCTTAATAGTTTGGTACTTCTTGTGATAAATATTGAAGTATTTTGCAATAATTACAGTAAATGTAGAATACTAGAATAATTAAAATGTGAAGTAATACTCCTCAAAATATAAGAATATAATAATTTCATTAAATTTAATTAAAATAAAGAAATATTTGACGGTCAAATACCTATCTCCATTATTAGTTATGTTTATTATACATTATCAAATTGTTATTTGATTGTCTTCGGATTCAAATGAAATTTTTATATTATACAAATTAACATCGTTATCATATTATCAAGTGATAAAATTTTGTAAATTGCGGAAGCGAACTCAAGGGAAACTGACTATCTTCTTGAGGAAACATATTTGTGGTCTTCTTGAACCAAGGCTTGTTTATAAGACGTCCTTGTTAACATCTACGTTGTTCTTATCAATTATTCTAATTAAAGTAAACCGATAAAATAGATTCAATTTAGAATGACCCATATTATTTTTCTTAAGGTCGTAATTGACTCACTTTTATTTGAACAGAACCGATCTGGAGTTATTTCTTTGAAAAGATTTTTCTTTCCGATGTGATTTTATTGTGGTTTATAGGACTGAATATAAATATGGTATTGCAATATAAGCTGAACAATCTATTTGTTTATGTATTTTGGAATTCCGAATGATTTTGTGAATGTCCTTATTTATAACACTGAAGAATTTAGGTGCGTATATTAAATTAAGACGTTATATTTGTATGAGCAGTTCGTATTTATTACGGATCTAAGAAACCGCAAATCGTTTTTTCCTTAAGAAAATAGAAAATTAGGCATTAAACTTCTTTTAAATATGTAAATTTGAGTGTTTCACTAAACGAAATTGGACAAACTAGAATGGGTTTTAACTGAAATTTCAAATACATTCAAAAAAGTTTTTCGGTGGAATATTTAGTTTATACAAACGAATCTCAACATATACCTACTGCTAAATGAAATATTTTATATGTGTGGCACATTATAAGATATTATAGAGTTCCTGCGTTACTGACTTTTGAGCTGGAAGTCTTCCGCGTATGCATACTTTGAATTTATAATAAAAATTTTAGCTATGGCTTTAAGTCATCTTCAGATCAATAAAGATTGATTCTTTTGAAATTCATTTCATTCAACCATTGAAATAAATATACTAAATATATAAGTATGCCACAACATCGGGTAAATTTTTATAAGAGTTATGTTTAATTAAAATTGGTAAGATCTCTTTGGAATAATTTAAAAAAAAAACTAATAAGTATTTTCAAATTTAAATGAAGTTAAATATTTTTATTTATTATTTATTCATTACTTATTAGCAGCCTTCTCCAATTGGCAATAGTCACAACATTTTTTTTTAATAACGATAATTATAGCATTTAACTTCAACGACACACTCTCTAAAGATTAATATCTGAACAAAATATAAAAATAAATTGATGCAAAAAGTTCATTAATCAAATTTAAAAAAATGATATCATTGGTTTAGTCAGGAGCCACCATGTTCGACTCTTTTCCTGATGGTATCCCTAGGTTGAACATAGAGATATCATCAGGATATGATATACCAACTAAGGTTGGCAACTCCATATTTACCCTTTTTTTTGGGGGGGGGGGGG
>KZ806913.1:595280-608952 GCA_000696205.2 Oncopeltus fasciatus | reverse complement strand
TATATTAATTTGTGTTTGTGTATATATAAAAAGTTCATAATTAGTCTAGCAAAGGAGAAAAAATTATAAAAATTATTATTATCTGACCAGCAGATATAAACATTGTGTATTTTCCAGAGAAATAACTATTGTAAAATTGAAAATTAGTAACATGTATGAATAATGCAAAAAAATGTCTTTACCAAAGTTACTCAACCTCTGAAAAACCATAAAACAAAATTAAATCCTGGGCATTTTTGTAAAAAAGAAAAATAGAGTAAATAATTGTTCAGATAACTCAAGTTCAACAAGGATTCAGAATAGTTGTTCGTTCGGAATACATGATAAAGATTCGATTAGTAGGTAAATAAATAGACCAAATCCAAAAGAGCTTTCTTTCATTTTTAAAAGCCAATTTTTGAATAACAATTTAGTAATCATCAAAGATGGTGATGTACTTCTTACGAGAGGTGGCCTTTTTAAATGTGAGACTTAAAAGAAAACGCTGTTTTATAATACCCAATTGAATTTGGAGTGTTTTATATTTGTTCCATTTATTTTGTTTTGCTTACAGCTTAGTTAAAATCCGACAATCACTAAGATACTTCAGCTCTCAACTAAGAAATAGTAAATATCTTTAGCTTGCATCACACAACCACAGCTTAGTACCAGAGTCCTTCAAAACAGAATAATTCTATTCCGGTAGATTGATAACCTTGGAATTCTGTATGACTCCTCAATGTTGCACATTGGTACATCAAAGCTACAATAAGTGTGTCAAACCCTCAATAATTATCTCAGAGAAATGTTGTGTGTGAGATATACCACAGATAAAGAAGAAATATACCACCACGGTTCCGACATGATGGGTGCCAAGCTCACCACGACGATAGTGAGACTAGGTGAACCTATGGTACCTCACCTTATTCTAATCATTTGGGTATCTAATTAATGCCGAATGAACAGATTTCTAACCTCAGTAGGTTGTTCTCACGAGACAGAATTTTTTATCCTCAATCATATCTGCTAGATACTATTCTCACTAACTGATGACACACACACACACACACGCACGCACGCACGCACGCACGCACGCACGCACGCACGCACGCACGCACGCACGCACGCACGCACACGTTTGTCATATATGTCAGTAAGCACTTAAAAATGAAATTTGGCATATTGCATTTAAATTCAGGATATTTAATGCGATAAGGAAAGATCAAATTTGTTGAACAGTAAAATAGGACCAATAATGGGGATAATAGTGGAAGGAGGGGGGGGGGATAATGAAACAATTTTATTTTGGGTAATATTTTGTTAATCAAATTGAAAATAGCAAATGTCGTTTAAATGTAAAAGAAAACGGGGTTCGTTTTAACGAATTATTGGATTAAGAAGATTAGGTGTTTACCTAAAACAAAAATATTTCTTTTGATGTAATAAGAATACAATTCGATATTACCCTGTTAATAACAAGTCTATTTATATTTCACCATTAAAGAAATAAATTGTCCGAAATAATGTGCAAAATTAAAGCAAAAGGAGTGGGGTTAATCTCAAACCCGAAACTAAATGAAATTTTTTCTAAAGCTCCAATGGCTGTAAAAAAATTTACAATTAAATGTAATTTTGTATACTGTATTAAAAAAATTTAAATATATAATATTAACTAAGAAAACAATTGAGGTTTAAAGACAAGGTTTATCTAAAATCCAAGATTGTTTTAGGAAAATTAACTTAACACTATCATATGTAATTTCTGTCCAACAAGAAAGCAGCTAGATATGGATCATTTACAGCTTTATTTGATATATAAATACAATTCTTTTTTAAAACTTTATTATTGATTACTTTCTACATGTTTTGTATCTAGTAATGTGCTGGTTAATAAAATACAATTTAACAATGAATTACCATCACTAATTTCATGATTTATAGGGTTAAACTTGACATTTAAACAAAACATTTCCTTAAACTCCAGTGGCCATACTTTTAATTTATGCCATATAATTCCAGCCAACCACTAAAATAATTATTCAAACCCATTTTCCGTAAATAGGGTAAATTGATCAGAAGAATATTAATCTCTTACTTCTAAACAATATCTAATGAGGGTGGACAGTACTCAATACAATTAATGAAAGGGAGGGGGAATAGAAATATATTCTATTCCCTCTCATTAATTGTTTAAAATTTACGTGGGATAAAATACCACAACCAAATAAAATATTTATAAAGTACTCAATACATTCCACAAACCCCTTAGCTCTTACAATTGAACAAACATTGAACATTTCAAAGTTAGGCCTATTTTATTTTCCATCGAAAAGTTCTCCTAAACATGACGATTTCTTGGTTTAAGACGGTTAATTATTGAAAAATCGAAATATTTGAGTTTGTATTTTAAAATTTTGTAATTATTTGATGATTTTAATTAGGTAATTTGTATTTTGGAGTGAATTTCAATTCACAATATTTTGAGCCAGACCTGGCGTATTCCGTGCATCCCTCTTTAGCAGACCCCGTATCATGTTTTGCTAGCGGTCGGGAATCTGTATCCCCTGAAATACAAGACCTGACTTGGCCAGCTATATAGATGCTTGAGAACTTTTGTTGCGTAAGTATGTAACTGTGTAAGGCCTTCGACGTATCGATGTCGGCTATTTATTATCAAATATACTTTTTTAGAAAGCAAGGATAACGCCCTCACCCTTTTACATGACATTCATACATAAATATATTTTTAACGAATCCAAATGATTTTTTTTAAAATAAATTTTTTTTTTTTTTTCAAACGTTTGAAATTCCAAGTAATAATAAATAATCATATTGATCTCTAAAAATTATACATATTTCTTCCAAATTCTTATTAATGGAAGAAAATTGTATTGCTAAAAGAAAATAAACGTTAGAAATTAAAGTTAAAAAATAGCCTCTAAATTGATAAATAGGAACCTAGCTTAGGACATGTTAGATTCATTTTTCTAGGTCTTATGAGTGAATAAGTTGTTAAACCAAAAAATGAATCCACTTAATTTTTAAGCATATAAGTGCTTGCGTAGTCGCTTTATACATTTATATAATGTTAAATAAAATCCCAAATTGGCCATTTATAAAGTCTTTAATAAGGTCGCTTCATATGCTTCGCCTTTTTTAGTTCGTTACAAATATATTTTTAATTAAAAAGTTTTTGTTCTCTTAGACATATATAAAAGAAACATAAACATGTTTATATTCTTCTTCGACACCATTAATACAACGTAAACATCATTATTTTACTGATTTTTAGGCTATTCCACAAATACTGTTGACAGCGATCGACCTCAGCCGCCAATTTTCATTGTTATCTGTAGCGTCATTGCTGATAGAGTTCTGAAGGAAGAAAATACTATCTTTGATTAATTTGGCGGCCGCTAGAAAGGATAAACCATTTTCGTACAGGTCCTTACATTAATTTTTATATTAATAATATCCTTAAATTTCATAAATTTCTTTCACATCATATCAGCGAATTATATTAAAAAAATTGTTATTTTACATGAATGTTAAATTTTGTTTGAGTTACTTTTGATCTGTTTAAGTATTTATTTTTTAAACACAAAATTGCTCATTCTAAACAATTCTCAGGGTGAGTTCTGAAGCCCATATTACAACACTTTTGAAAATGACGAGAACCACACAATGGGGATTTAGCAAGACATTTTCTGTTAACTATTAGATGTATATATATATATATTTAAAAAACGGCCGTTTGTTTACTTCTTGTTCACCTCTGAACAGTAAATAAATGAATACATTCTATATTTAATAATTCTTGGAAAATTAATTAAACGAAATCAATTTTATATGACATGGTATTACGGTACAGTCCTCTTTAGAAATTTGCTATGGATGCTTAAAAAAAGATATAGTGGAATGAAATATAAACGAAATCAATTTTATACAATCTAGACATTTAAAATATTTACTCAATTGTTTCGATTGTTCATTATACTAAATAGCCCGTAACAAATATTAAACAATTTTCCTCAAAATTTAAGCATTTTTGTAATGTACAGCTGTGCATTGCCATGCTATTATTATATGCAAATGTATACACTATAAAAGGAAGAAAATAATATTTTACAATTAACATTTCGTTCTAAAAATTTATTTCCGTGTTTCCAATATGTAAAATATGAAATGATATATGCCACCTTCTTTAGAAAATGTAACTTTATTATTCTGTGAGAATGATTTAAAGGCAAGTAAAGCTTAAGAATTAATGGAACGAAATTATGTTTGAAGTATTAAGACCGACTTAATTTGTCCTCTATTGTTTCATAATTGTACTTTCGTTGAAATTTCGAGTAAAAATTTTTAAAATGGCCTTAAAATCTTTTCTTTATGACTTGTAACGTAAAAACAACAGACCACATCATCCTGCTTCCATCCAGGCTGAGGGATTGAGTATTAAAGGGCAATAGAATGTGGCTGTACAAATGAGATATCAAAATAATGTCTATAAAATCAAAAATATTAACTTTCAATAATTATTGAAAATTATAATCCTTATTGCTTTGAAAGTTATTAGTCCCATTAAAGTAATTTTCAATGGCTCAATACAATCAACACTAAACTAAACCATACAATTTATCTACTAAAATAAATGTTTAATAGTTTAGGAGTATATTTTTGATTTTAAGGTCCCAGTTAGAAAAGATGACAATTTCTTGTTAGGTTATACGGTATATTATTTCATTATGTGCAATAATCTGCTGTATTTATAATTAATAATTACCTACAAAATGATTTATTGAATGACTTTCTTTTTCATACGGTTTTCCATAAACAATGGATTCAAGTTATCATGTTTGTTTCATTCTTGAAAAAAAAAAAAAAAAAAAAAAAAAAAAGGAATTGAAACGAGAGGCACTCTTGTCGGACAGTAGCTGCTGATAAGGGTTTGATAACAATTGTATACCATTCGCTTGTTGTGCCGCTGGCATCAGTAGAGAGGAGCGGGCGGGATTCGGATTCCCTCCGGAAACGTGGCCTGTACGCGTCCATCTTCCTAGGAGGACTGCCCGCGACCCGCCTCTGTCAGACCTTATGTAACCTCCCCTCCACTCAGAGCATTTTTGTTGCAGGTTGTCGGTTTGTTGTTGTTGTACATGGACGTACACAGTCGTGCGCGTGCTCGCACTCACGCGCAAGAATATGTATGCATATGAGGCGTATGTTATCATCTCTCTGCAAGGTCGATCTAATTTTAGATCATTGACTAAACACTTTTCTCCTAATGAATGATATTAATGTTATTATTAGTTTTCTGAGTTGATTATCCGCTCCGAAAGGATTGTTCAGATTTTAAACTATGCATACAAACATATATATATATATATATATATATATATATATATATATATATATATATATATATGCTAATCAGGTGGGCGAAAGAGTAGTGAATACACAGAAAGAAAAATTACAATGTGGTAAATTTTCATTTTCGGCGGGGCTTCTCACCCTTCATCAGTGAAGAGAGACTTGGGCTGAAAGGACTCAAAGGAAGGGTAAGACGAATGGGATTTCCCTAATCTTCCTATTTACCGTTTCTTCTTCCGGGTTGGACCGTGTTATTTGCCGAGCTTTCGCACATCATGTGATGGCTTCTTCAGGGCTGAAAAGAGAATGAGAGTTGTAAAAGAGAGATTTTTAAAATCCAGGTGGTATATAATTACCATGTTTTATATACCAGGTGGTGTATAATCCCGGCGCAGTCCCTGAAGAAGCCATCACATGATGAGCGAAAGCTCGGCAAATAACACCAATTTGACACAGTCCAACCCGGACGAAGAAACGGTAAATACTTCTGACGACCGTCGAAGCCTACGTGAACATCTAATCTTCCTATTGTTGATAAAAGAATAAGAAAGATTATTAAGAGGATTTTAGAGTAAAATCCGATGAAATAAAGTAAGGGATTACCTTAATACTGATGAAACTCAATACAGAATTGTTTATTGATAAAATAAATAAATATTTTAGTTCTTATATAAAGTGAAATTTAATAATGGGAAACGAGGGTACTGTATATTATAACTTTAACTTTACGATAAACCATAATTGGTTGTTTCTCTTAATGAAATTTGAACTGTCGCTTTTAAATATAAAAACAAAATCAGAGTTCGTAGTCGTGCGAATAATGTATATTTCCTGAAATGTCAAGCGCGAATGAAATAATTTGTTGATTTAGTTGGCGTATTATTTAACTTAGAGTAATGAAACTGAACGCAGGTGTGTTTATCGAAAAAAGAAATATTTCAGATGCAAGAAAAGCGAAAAATGAAGTAGAAGTAGTTATTGATCTAGAGGCGGTAATTAGTCTTTTTTCTTAATCTAATTATTATGCTTGTTGTTTGTGAATGTGAAATGTAAGGGTTATTACCCTTTTTATTATCATGGTTTTCGTGCGAAATGAACCTGTAAAGTTATGTAGCGAGTAAAAAAATGTTTCTCAACAGCGAGTGTTATATTTAGTTAAGAGCGATAAAACTAATCCCAGATTTGCTTGTAGAGAAAAGTTATACTCTATAAGTGGAAAGATTAGATGTGATATAACTTCAAATATGATGGCTTTGTTTTTTTCAATTATAAGAATTGCGAAGTGAAAGTTCATTCTCGAAGTATTCAAAATTTTTGATAAATAATTGTTAATGACTGAATTTTAGTTAGACGCCAAAAAAGATAATGAGAATAATGACAAGCAATCAAAGATTTTCTTGCTCTTGGCCGACCGAAGAGAGCTTAAATGTTCAAATTTGAAATTTTACATCTGTTATTTTATATAATTTCGTACGTGACACTGATTATGGCGGACATATTGACGATTGTTCAGTCTGGTCTCCTTGAGAACTATACCTACCAAAATAAAATTTCATTATGAAATGTACATAATATTTTGCTTAATATGCGGTTTTTANTATACGTATATATAAATCAAGATTTTAACGATTTTTTAGTTCGGTATTTTTGTGAACTTCTTTTCCTATTGACGAAGTTTGGACGGTAAAGAGCATTATAGATATAAATATAAAAATACCATATTTAAGCTTTTAAATGAGATCAGTAAAGAATTACATTTTTTTACCTGATAGTCTTGCCATGGTAATTTGAAACATAATTCGATTCATTTGAGATCTTGTCTGATTTTGAGATTTTCTGAAATTAGTTTGATAAAATTCTAACAAAAAAAGCTTAGTGGTTATTTTCTGATGTGATTGGCATAGTGTGTGCCTCTTTTTCATTCACCACCAAATTGGCCAAAAAATAACATTAGGACTTACCCTTTCGACTTATTACTATTATTTATATATTTTTATCTTTATAGATAACATTAACAATTTACTCCAAGTAAGTAATCTAAAGGGTTATTATGACTACCAATGGATATATAACTATCTCATGTTTTTATCTTGTTAATAGTAGTTCTATACTTTACACTAATAGCTTTTCTTTTCTTTTTTTCAGGTAAGTTACAACTGATAATCTTGTAGGTTATGTCCCTTTAGTAAGTATTACGTTACTATAAATATATAATTTATTCGAGAGAAGTCCCACTTATTCGCAACGAGAAACATCATAGAAACGAAATATCTGGATGTTCAAATTCATTTTAAAGCTAGTGAAGACCATGAGAAATGATTGTGTACTAACTGACCATTGATTATAAACTGGTAAATTACGATTAAATTAAACATTATGAATGTTTTTAATATTACATACATACTTTTTTTAAATGTATTTTATTCTTAAAAANTTTAAAATATATTTTATTTATAGTAAAGAATTTACGGTATTGAATAAACTACCTGCATTACATGGAAATACTACCATTACAATGGATGGATAACACTTCCTAGTTCTGTTGAGTCTAAAGCAAATGCCTCCACATTTTGCAAAAGACTGAACAAATGAGCTTTTCTAATGATACATTTATTCCTTCTTCAGATTCCGTGCGAACTTTAACTTGTACCCCGAACTTTTATTTCTTAAGAGACAAGAATTCTGAAAAACAAAACGTACAACTTTGAGATACCATTCAATAGAAACCTCAATCAAATTGAATACAACTAATAAAACAAAATTGGTTTTAAAATCATTTGAAACTATAGTTTTTGAAATGATCTTAAAACCTATTTGGACCTAAGATGTGGAACTTGGGTAGATCACAAGCATTCCAACTCGGAATCCAATCCATTCTAATCCAACATATGCTGTCCTCTGTGCTCCAGATAGCGTTTCAAATTAAATCATTCCTCCACCATGGATATCTCTGACCTGGAAGTATCTTTGTTGTGATTAAAAAAAACAAAAAAAAAAACAGATCAATTCTGCGTTTATATTTTAAGCATTCCATTTTCCCCGATCTCCCAATTCAATTTTAGAAGCCTTCCTTGCCGTGGTGGTCGAGGAAATATTTTCCTTGTTTTATTCTAAGAAAATAAATTTAAGAGAAAGTTATGATTTCTAACGTATATTACTATCTGGTACGTATAAATATTTTTCACTAATTATGTTATGTTATTGGTACAGGTTTTTATAAATAAATTTAGTTTAAAAATGACATAACAAAATCATATACTGGAGCCCCTCCACTATTCCTTAAGTGTTCAAGCAAGTTTTCGTGACAAATTACTCTTGAAGCGAATGAATTTTAGAACAGCTAGTAAAAACAGTCACAAATTCGTAAGCTACAGTAGATTATTCACAAAATTTACAAAGTAGCTATTATGGATTTTTAAGAAAATTTTAAAAATCTTTCTTGACCCTGCCATTTGTCTGACAAAAATTGGATCGCTGACTGTACAGATGGATAGATGCTTTGGATGGACAGTTATGTGTTATTTTTAATATTTATTATCTAACATTTTACGAAAAAAACATGTTTAGAAATGTTATTCCGTGGTGGGTAGGCTACCTGTTTACTTTCAACTAAAAATTATTGAGTATATTTATTTCTTGCTGAAATCGTTATAGCGGAGAGGGAAGAAAACAATTTTATAATCGTAATATTTTTGTTTTAATCAGTTACGAAAATTTTTTTATTTTATTTCCGAGTAATTTATGTTTTATAGCTGTTTTGAGAAAATATAAATTTTTGAACCAGATTCTGTCTGATAGTGAGTCTACCCTTTATAAATTGCCCTATTGCCCTCTCCATATTTTCCAATCAAATTAACAATATACAATTATTTATGTTTATGAAAATAGATGATTAAACTGATGTTCGGGTGACTTTTATGTTTTGTGATCATATAACTTACCTAAGAAACATCTTTTTCACAATCAATCTAAATATATCTGACTAACTAATAATGAATAAATCTAACTAATCAACAATAAAGTATCTAACTAACTATTAAAATCAAATATCAAACCATTCAGGTGGTGTATAATCCCGGCGCAGTCCCTGAAGAAGCCATCACATGATGAGCGAAAGCTCGGCAAATAACACCAATTTGACACAGTCCAACCCGGACGAAGAAACGGTAAATACTTCTGACGACCGTCGAAGCCTACGTGAACATCTAATCTTCCTATTGTTGATAAAAGAATAAGAAAGATTATTAAGAGGATTTTAGAGTAAAATCCGATGAAATAAAGTAAGGGATTACCTTAATACTGATGAAACTCAATACAGAATTGTTTATTGATAAAATAAATAAATATTTTAGTTCTTATATAAAGTGAAATTTAATAATGGGAAACGAGGGTACTGTATATTATAACTTTAACTTTACGATAAACCATAATTGGTTGTTTCTCTTAATGAAATTTGAACTGTCGCTTTTAAATATAAAAACAAAATCAGAGTTCGTAGTCGTGCGAATAATGTATATTTCCTGAAATGTCAAGCGCGAATGAAATAATTTGTTGATTTAGTTGGCGTATTATTTAACTTAGAGTAATGAAACTGAACGCAGGTGTGTTTATCGAAAAAAGAAATATTTCAGATGCAAGAAAAGCGAAAAATGAAGTAGAAGTAGTTATTGATCTAGAGGCGGTAATTAGTCTTTTTTCTTAATCTAATTATTATGCTTGTTGTTTGTGAATGTGAAATGTAAGGGTTATTACCCTTTTTATTATCATGGTTTTCGTGCGAAATGAACCTGTAAAGTTATGTAGCGAGTAAAAAAATGTTTCTCAACAGCGAGTGTTATATTTAGTTAAGAGCGATAAAACTAATCCCAGATTTGCTTGTAGAGAAAAGTTATACTCTATAAGTGGAAAGATTAGATGTGATATAACTTCAAATATGATGGCTTTGTTTTTTTCAATTATAAGAATTGCGAAGTGAAAGTTCATTCTCGAAGTATTCAAAATTTTTGATAAATAATTGTTAATGACTGAATTTTAGTTAGACGCCAAAAAAGATAATGAGAATAATGACAAGCAATCAAAGATTTTCTTGCTCTTGGCCGACCGAAGAGAGCTTAAATGTTCAAATTTGAAATTTTACATCTGTTATTTTATATAATTTCGTACGTGACACTGATTATGGCGGACATATTGACGATTGTTCAGTCTGGTCTCCTTGAGAACTATACCTACCAAAATAAAATTTCATTATGAAATGTACATAATATTTTGCTTAATATGCGGTTTTTATTCTACTTGTTACCTAGTACCAGGTATGCAAGTTTAAAATGTCGTTTTAATTCCAATAGAATGCGCTCTTAGCCTATTGAAGAATTTGCTTATCTCTAAACGCTATTTTGTTTGTTAGTCATTTGTTTACAAAAGTCAGTTGTTTTTAAGTCGTTTACGTGNTTAAAATAATATATGAAATTTTTATTAACTTTATAGGACTCAGCAATAAATCCAAAATAAAATATCTTGCATGATACATAGACAATTGCAAAAATACAATTAACTAACTAACCTTCATAATATTGTCAATACTTCAAAATTTATGAATTATATGTAAATAGTTCCCAACAAAATCTTTATATTAATTTAGTTACCCATAAACTATTATATACATAATATACATAAAGACAGGATTTAAGTAATAATAATTAATTAAAATCTGGTTTTCCTACAATTCTCAGATCTCAAATTACTTATTTGATTAGTGACTATGTATTCGGAATTATATGTAATTAAAGATATGCTGTCGAGTCACATAAAAGTAATAACAAATTTTATTTATTAAATTTAATATTTTGTATACTTTATATAATAGTTTTGAAATTTTTAAATTTTAACTGAAGATGGTTAAATCAAATGATTTGGACATATGCACACACGTACACACACTATAGTTAGCGTTATATTTAGAATAGATTACCGGAACTCATATTTGTTTATTCATAAAACACATATTTCAGGTAATACTTAGAGATATTGAACAATTAGGAGTAGGGGTTGACGTGAAATTTTCAGAGTTTATCTGAACAGTTAATTTTTAACTTTTTATTTTATGGGGCAAAACAATGTTTTTCGAAAAAAAAAGTTCATATGTAGTCTGTAAATGTAAAACAAAAGACTGAGTTTGTTATCAAGCGGCATCGGACGAATTTTATTGGCGAATTGCTGAAATATCAAGCTAGAGTAGAAACAATTTTTTTGAAAGTAGCAGAAATAATATTTAATTTGGAGTAATAAAACTCATTAATTTTTTTTTATTGATAAAACAAAAAATTTAGTAAAGGCATTGTGAATATGAGCAATTAGCAGTGGGGTTTACCAGTATCTCAAATTTTAATTCTAATTGTCATTGTTGTTTTAATAAAATTTGGCATTATACTTTTAAAATATAAAGAAAGACTGAGCTCTCTATTAAGTTAAATTAGACGGCAAAGAGGTAGCGATTACCTGAAATGCCAAAAGTAAGATATCTTTTACCTGTAGAGGGTATAATATTTAGTTCAGTGCAATGAAACCCAACTCACTGATTTGATTAATGATACTTGATACATTATGTAGTATATAAACGTAAATATACATGTTAAGTTGAATACTCCTGTCTTAAGGTCTGTTTTGTTCTAGTTTTTGTTAAACTGCCAAAAAAAAAAAAAAGCAAGAAATTCAGACTTAAATGTCAGGTAAATAAATATATTATATATTTTTGGTTTTCAAGTCCTTTTTATTAAAAAGGCGACTGAATCACTATTATTTTTAAATTTAAATTTTTGTCCTTAGTTTTTAACAAAACTGTGAAAATTAGCCGTGTAAAGGGATGTAACCCCGACTATTCTAAGGAAATAAGTAATTACAATTATATAGACGCCTTATCTTACATTCGACCTTACTCCTTGATCTCCACGCCGTGTATTATTATCTAATTCAATATTTTCTTGTCAATAAGGCTATTTCCGCAATTATAGATCCTAGAAGGTTTATGTAGATAGAGAGGCTCATTCTGTACTTCATTTACTGCAGTTGTATATCATAAGATATTCTTATATATTTCGATGATATTTTTCAAATAATTACTATCTTACATTATTACAGGATTTCAACCCTCTTCTCCTGATTAATTGCTTAAGGAGTACTAATAATAGTTCCAAGAGTAAGGGTTTACCTGTATCGTTAGTTTTCAGTAAATTTTACAGCCTATAAGCTTCAATTTTTTTTAAAACTTTTATTTATTTATGACATTCTGTTAAATTAAAACATTTTGTAATTTGATCGCCACAATGAATTAGAGAAAAAAAAATGACACACAATATCAATCACCTGAGGAGAGAAGGTGACCAACGACACCACTCTCAAATTAATAACAGATTATGTCCCCAGGAGGTCAGGGGGTCATCTTCGTTTTAGTCGTCGGGGTGGATCATAGGGGTTGGAGTCCGATGACAGGGACTGGGCATATGGATTAAGGTGAAATTGGAGTTTACAGTGGAGGAGCTTGAAGCGAGTGGAGATGAAGTCTTGGACTAATGGGATATTATAATCTTGATGTAGGGTAGAGTTCGAGACGTAGTATGGAGCATTTGCAATAACTCTTAGGATTTTGGATTGGAAGGATTGAATACGTTGGATGTTGGAAGGCTTAGCGGCACCCCACAGTTCTGCACCGTATGTCCAGATCGGTCGTATAAATGTTTTATAGAGAGTCAGTTTATTCTCTGTCGTGAGCTGTGAAAGCCTGTTTTTAAGTCTGTATAAGAGTCCGTAGCGTCTGTTGAGTTCTTGTCGTTTGATTTTTATAGGCTCCAATTAAGTCGTGAGTCAAGGTGGAACCCAAGGTAACGGACTGAATCAAGGAGGGGTATAGGGATATTATTAAATGTGACATTATAGGGGGAATCTTTTCTTAGTTAATTTACCTGTACGCATTTGGACTCATTTGTCTTTATTCTCCATTTGCTACACCAGTGCTGAATGGCATCTAGGTGGTTTTGTAGAATATTGGAAGCGGTTTTAGGATCAGGATGGAAAGTGAGGATCGCTTTGTCATCTGCAAATAGGGCCAGTAGGGTATTAGGATGGGTGGGGATGTCCGCAGTGTAAAGGGCGAAAAGGATAGGTCCAAGCACACTGCCCTGTGGAACGCCCGCTTTCACAGGGAAGTGTTCGGAGTAATCTGATCCTTGGAGGACCCTAAAGAAACGGTTAGAGAGATAAGATTTAAGGATTAGATAGATGGTACTTGGGAATATGGACTTGAGCTTATATAATAGTCCAGAATGCCATA